>CAUYON010184996.1:0-71918 GCA_963573935.1 Arctocebus calabarensis
TGTAGTCCCAGCTACTTGGGAGGCGGAGGCAAGAGACTCGCTTGAGCCCAGGAATTGGAGGTTGCTGTGAGCTGTGATGCCATGGCACTCTATCCAGGGTGACAGCTTGAGGCTCTGTCTCAAAAAAAAAAAAAAAAAAAAGTTGTAATGAGCAAGCAAATATTATTGTTTTAATATATGTGCATTATATTAAAATGTACACAAAAATAGTATATGATATATGTAACAATATATATGCTGTATATACATTATATGTGTTTAAATGTACAAAACTAAAGAATAAGAACATTCATATTGTTGTAAAACTATCGCCAACATCGGCCTTCAGACATTTTTCATTCTCACAAACAAAAAGTCTGTCTTCATTATACAGTTTATGTGCTTTTAGCAATACAGGTAACAAATTTATTTTTTCTTCTTATCCAAATCTCCTACAGAATCCAAATACGTGACCTACAAGGTTATGGAAGCCTCAATACGGAAGTTATTTCCACCCGGGTTACATGACAAAAAAAGAGATTCAATAAATGTGGTTGCCACAAAATAACCTCAACCCTGGGATTACCTGCTGCCTTGAGGAAAAAATGGAGAATCAAATTTAGGATACCTCATTTTCCCCTAGGGCAGAGTCTGCCTTTCCTCTGCAGTGGAGTCCCCAAGTGTGGTCTGTAGTCTTGGGATCCTTGATAAAATGCAGTTTCTCACTGCAACTTGAGACTCAGTAAATCAAAGCCTCTTTGGGAAAAGTGCAGCATCCCAAACATGTTTCATTTTAACAGGTCCACAGGTGACTGTGACCCACATCAGTTTGATAAACACTGCTTGACTCTCTGCAGCAATTTTTCAGTGACTCTCCCCCCTCCTCCCGTGCCCCTCCCATGCACATACCTCTAAGCCTCTTGTTATTTCCTAAGCATGGCATCAAGCCATCGTGGCTGATGAGAGAGACAATTCTTCAAATAAAGGAGGTTATATCAACATTTTACCCTTAAGACAAATTCAAAGAACTGGTTTCTAATGTACCATAGCATTTAGAAATTTGTCAAAAAAAATTTTTTTAAAAAGCTGTGAATTCTCTTGATGGTCAAACTAAGAAAGAATACGTATATTAATTTTTTTCACGAGTTGCAAATTATGTGGGGCATAATTCACAGATAATGAACTGCCTGAGGTACACAAACAAGTGAATTTTTTTGACTTCCTTAATAACTGACAAAGTAAACCTGGAAATACTTAAGTATAGAAATTTATGACTATGCCGCATTTTCCCAATGATCTGTGGGTTAAGATCCTTAAGACATTTGGTAGGAAATATATGTCCAGAATATCAACACACCCATAGAAAAATAAATAAATAAATACTTTCCATAGATGCTTTATATGCATAACCAGAATAAATGTGATTCCATCTCTGCATTCCACAGCGTATTCGTAAGCCTTCACTAATATTTATGCTTTAGCTACCACATTAGACTATGAACTGTTAAAAGTCCATGTCTGTCTATCATTTGCAGTTTGGGGGCAAAAGCATCCTTGATGATGGAAGAAGAGAAATCCTAAGACTTGGGATAAAAAGATGAAAAAGAAGAAGGAGAAGAAAGTCTTCCTACCCATCTCAAATTGTCCTCAAGACCATAATGTGAACCTCTCCCTAATCAGCTGAGACAAAATGAAACAGAACCCACAATAAATTAACACAAAAGACAGGTACCGTGTCAGTATTGCTAGTAGCTATGGTTGCTTCTAAATGTTTTCATTTTCTCAAATGCAGAAGATGCATTGCTTACTAAAGTTCCTTATTTTTAAATGTTTAATAAAAGAAGACATACACAGTAGAACCTCCATAGTTGACCACCTCCCTACGTTGACCACCTCAAGTTCACCTAATTTTCAGAAAGAACATGCACCACATACACCTATCAGTACAGTAGGCCTAGTTCCTTATGTTGCCCACCTCTGCATGTTGACCACTTTGTTACAGTCCCTTGGGTAGTCAACTTACAGAAGTTCCACTGCTTTTTCTTTCATTCTTGATGGCTTTATTTCAAAGTTGGTTTTATTTAAAGTTGAAGAAAATTCTTCAAAGAATGTTAATGATATGGTATGAGCCTGGTATACTATCAGTCTACAATGACCAAAACAGTATGGTATTGGCATAAAAATAGAGGTATAGATCTGTGGAACTGAACAGAAAACCTAGAGGTGAAACAGGCCACATATCATCATCTGATCTTCAATCAAGCAACCAAAAGCATTCACTGGGGAAAAGGATCACTATTTAATAAATGGTGCTAGGAAAACTGGTTAGCCACATCTAAAAGCCTGAAACTGGACTTGGCACCTCTCCCTACTTACAAAAATTTACTCACATTGGGTAAAATATTTAAACCTACCACAGGAAACTATAAAACTCTAGAAGAAAGTGTGGGAAAAACTCTTCATGATAGTGGCCTTGGGAAAGAATTTATGAAGAAGTCCCCAAAGGCAATCACAGCAACTACAAAAATATACAAATGGGATTTGATCAAGTTATTTGAAAGGTATAAATCTACTTAAGGGCTTATAACCAGAATTTACAAAGAATTCAAGCAAATAAAATAAATATTAAACAACCCCAATAAAACCTGGGCAAGAGACATGAACAGAATCTTTTCCCATGAGGACGGATGAATGACCAACAAACTCATGAAAAAATGTTCATCATGTCTAATAGTTAGAGAAGTTCAAATCAAAACCACTTTGAGATATTACCTATTCCCAGCGAGAATGGCTGACATCACAAGATTCCAAAGTAAAAGATGCTGGCGTGGGTGCAAAGAGAAGAGAACTCTCATGGACAGTTGGTGGGACTGCAACCAGTTAGCCTTTGTGCAAAGAAGCATGGAAATTCCTCAAAGAATTAAAAGTAGGCCTTCCATTTGGTCCTACAATCCCATTACTAGGTGTCTATCCAAGAGAAAAAAGTCATTTTATCATAAAGACATAAAGACATTGAATGTTTATAGCAGCCCAATTTACAATCGCAAAGATGTAGAAACAACCCAGTGCCCTTCAACACATGAAGGAATTAATAAAGTATGAATTAGTAAATTAATAAATACCATGAAGAACTACTCAGTCACACACACACAAAAAGATAAAGAATGCAAGTACCTGTAGTCCCAGCTACCCAAGAGGATGAGGCAAGAGGATCACTTGAGCCCAAGAGTTTGAGGTTGCTGTGAGCTACCATGCCACAGCACTCTACCAGGGTGACAGTGTAAGACTCTTGCTCAATGTGAAAAAAAAAAAAAAAGAAAGAAAAGGAGATTGTGTATCCTTGTCACCACTTGGATTAATTTGGAGAATACTCTCCTAAGTAAAGTAGCCAAGAATGGAAAAACAAGTATCACATGTATTCAATACTAACCTGAAACTTGTAGAATAACAACAATATGCACACAGGAGAGAAAAACTCAAATTTAAGAAGGTATGGGCAAGTTCCCACCTAACATGTACAATGCAAGGGTACATGGCAGACTTCCTGGGGGAAGGCCACGACTACCACTCTGACTATACCTTAAAACCCAAACAACGTATTCTAATCATGTGTAACCTCATATTAATGCAAAAAAACCCTCTTTTTAAAAATATCTGATAAAAGCTCCAATTATAAAATGCCATTATGTCCTAAAAAATATTGGCAGTTAATAAAACTCAACAAAACATACCACATGTTTTGCATCTAAAGTTTTGACCTTCACTGTAGATCTTTCATTTTCCTTCTTGCATTAGACAAGTTCCTTAATTATAAAAGCTATTTCAGGAATAATTAAGAACTCCCCTTTCAGGAGCAGTGAAGTAGTTTATGTGGTCATCTGTGGAAGGTTATAATTTGAATAAATTATATCTTGGTTGGTTAACCTTTTGGGTAGGCAAGAAAAAAAATGATGGCATCCATTTCACTTATGACTATTCAATAGAAGCCAGTATTTATTAAATGGCAAGGGTATATGTGTATTTACAGTTATAGGATGAAAGATATCCAGGCCCTAAATACAGTTTACCATCTGGAAACTTACATCATAGGTAGGAGATAAGTTGCTGAATTTAATTTTCATTATTCATAACACTATGGATAAATTCCTATCTAATGGGTAAAACATACACTATCTAGGTTATTGGCACAATTATAATTTTGATTCTCAAACTGTACAAAAACAATTCATGTAACCAAAACATTTGGTCCCCATAATATTCTGGGAAACAAAAGAGAAATACAAAGGGACAATTAACTACAATGTTCAACCTACAAACTAAAACTGATGTGCTGGGGTTTGTATAAAGTGGAATGTGAATGATGTCATAAGTGGCACCATATAAGTAAGGAATAATAAACTTCATGCAGAAATTAAATTTGGTTAAAAATCTGAAAAGTACAAAATTGCCACCTAGAATCATGGGGTGCAAGTACAGTTTCCCCAAAAACTGGACAAGAAAGTGAATACTTGAAGGCAGTCCATTATTTAGACTTCAATAATGCCACTTAACACACGTTCTGATTCTACGTTATAAGATTTAGTATGCAGCCTTAAAGAAAGATGAAGACTTTACCTCTTTTGTGTTTACATGGATGGAGCTGGAGTATATTCTTCTTAGCAAAGTATCTCAGGAATGGAGGAAGGAGTATCCAATGTACTCAGCCCTAATATGAAGCTAATTTTTTTTCCCTTTTAAGAGACAGGGTCTAGCTATGTTGTGCAGGCTGGTCTTGACATCCTGGCCTCAAATGATCCTCTTGCATCAGCCTCCTGACTCACTAATATTATAAGCAGAAGCCACCACACCTGGAAATTTATTAGTATTTTGTAGTCTATATCTATTGGTCTGGTTTCTTTTCTTGTGATATTTTGGTTTTAAAATTTAGGTAATACTGGCCTCATAGAAAGAATAGGGAGGTTTTTGTTATATTTTTGGAAGGTATTGTGACAAATTGATGTTAATTTTTCTTTAAATGTTAGGTAGAATTCACTAATAAAGTAATCTGAGCCTATACTTTTCTTTGTGGGTTTTTTGTTTATTTGATTAATGATATTATATTTTTATTTGTTATAGTTCTTCTAACATTAGTTTCAGTAGTTTTTGTCTTTCTATAAATTAGTGTATTTTATCTGGTTAATCTAATTTACTGGCACACAATTGTTCATAGTATTCCCTTTATAATCCTTTTTATTTCTTTGAGAATGGTAGTCATGTCTCTGCTTTCATTTCTCATTTAATAATTTCAGTTCTATTATTTTTTCTTGGTTAGTCTAGCTAATTTGTCAATTCTGTTGACATTTTTAAAGAACTCTTGGTTTTTCTGATACTCTATATCACTTTTCTATTCCTCATTTGATTAATTTCAGTTCTAATCTTTATTATTTCCCTTCTTGCTTTAGGTTTAGTTTGTGCTTACTTTTTAAATTAGTTTCTGATGGTGTAAGGTGAGGTTATTTTTTGAAATCTTTGTTCTTTTTTAATACAGGCATTTGCAACAATAAAGATTCCTTTGAGTATTGCTTTAACTACATCCCATGAGTTATTACATATTGTGTTTCTATTTTCATTTATCTCAAAAGTGTTTTCTAATTTATCCTTTGACCTATTGGTTATTTAGGAGCATGTTATTTAATTTGTATACACTTTTGAATTTTCTAATTGTTTTTGTCTTATTGACTTTTAATTCATGTCCACTTTAAGTGGAGACACGTTTTATATGCTTTAAATCCTTTTAAATTTACTGAGACTTATTTCATGACCTAATATATTTTCTATCCTTTGGAATTTCCATGTGCAGTTCAGAATAGTGGTTTTGAAGAAATTGCTGTTGGGTGAAGTGTTCTTTGATGTCTGTTATGTCAGTTGATAGTGTTCAGATTTTCTGTTGATCATCTACCTAGTTGTTCTATAAATTATCAAAACTGGAATATTGAAGTCTTTAACAGTTATTGTTGAATTGCTTATTTCCTCCTTGAATTCTCTCTGTGTTTGCTTAATGTAATTTGAGGATCTTTTGTTTTGTTAGGTGCATATAGATTTATACATTTATGTCTTTATAATTGACACTTTTATTATTATAAAAGGTCATTCTTTTAATCTAGTACAATAATTTTTGTCTTCACATCTATTTTTTAAATATTAGTATAATCACTCCAGCTTTGTTTTGCTTACTGTTAACATGATATATCTTTTTCAATCCTTTTATGCTCAACAATTTGCTCCTTTAAATCTAATGTATGTCTTTTGTAGACAATGTATATAGTTGATCATGTTGTTTTTATACATTCTGCCAGTCTTTGGCATGTTTTTTTAATTTTTATTAAATCATAATTGTGTACATTAGTGCAATCATGGGGCATAATGTGCTGACTTCATATACAATCTGAAATATTTTCATCAAACTGTTTAACATAGCCTTCATGGCGTTTTCTTTTTTTTTATTGTTGAATCATAGCTGAGTACATTAGTGCAACAAAGGGGTACAATGTGCTGGTTTCATATACAATCTGAAACATTTTCATCAAACAGTTTGACATAGCCATCATGTCATTTTCTTAGTTATTGTATGGAGACATTTGTATTCTGCATTTAGTAATATGTATACATTGGTATTCTGCATTTAATAAGTTTCACCTGTACCCTTATAAGATGCACCGTAGGTGTGATCCCATGAATCGCCCTCCCTCCACCCATCCTCCCCATCCCCTCCCCTCCCTTGCCCTTTCCCCCATATTCTTGTGCTATAATTGGATTTTAGCCATCATGTGAAAGCTATAAATTAGCTTCATATTAGGGCTGATTACATTGGATACTTTTTCTTCCATTCTTGAGATACTTTGCTAAGAAGAATATGTTCCAGATCTATCCATGTAAACATGAAAGAGGTAAAGTCTCCATATTTCTTTAAGGCTGCATAATATTCCATAGGATACATGTACCACAATTTATTAATCCATTCACGGGTCAATGGGCACTTGGGCTTCTTCCACAACTTAGCAATTATGTATTGGGCTGCAGTAAACATTCTGGTACAGATATCTTTATTATGATATGATTTTGGGTCTTCTGGATATATACCCAGTAAAGGAATTATAGGATCGAATGGCAGGTCTATTTTTAGATCTCTAAGTATTCTCCTAACATCCTTCCAAAAGGACTGTATTAGTTTGCATTCCCACCAGCAATGTAGAAGTGTTTTCTTTTCTCCACATCCACGCCAGCATCATTAGTTTTGGGATTTTATTATGTGGGCTAATCTTACTGGAGTTAGATGATATCTCAAGGTAGTTTTGATTTGCATTTCTCTGATGATTAAGGATGGTGAGCATTTTTGCATGAGTCTGTAGGCCACGTGCCTGTCTTCTTTAGAGAAGTTTCTCTTCAAGTACTTTTCCCACCCTGAGATGGGATCACTTGTTCTTTTCTTACTAATGTGTTTGAGTTTTCTGTGTATTCTGGTTATTAAACCTTTGTCTGAGGCATAACCTGTAAATATTTTCTCCCATTCTGAGGGCTGTCTGTCTGCTACACTTGCTGTCTTCTTAGCAGTGCAGAAGCTTTTAGTTTGATCAGGTGCTAGTAGTGTATTTTTGATACTGCATCAATTGCCTGGGGAGTCCTCCTCTAAAAAATTCACCCAGGCCGATTCTTTCAAGAGTTTTCCCTGCACATTCTGCTAGTATTTTTATAGTTTCATGTTTTAAGTTTAAATCTTTGATCCACTGAGAGTCTATTTTAGTTAATGGTGAAAGGTGTGTGTCAAGTTTCAGTCATTTACAGGTTGCCAGCCAGTTCACCCAGCACCATTTGTTAAATAGGGAATCTTTTCCCCACTGAAAGTTTTTAATTGGCTTGTCAAAAGTCAAATAATGGTAAGTAGCTGCGTTCATCTCTTGGTTCTCTATTCTGTTCCATACATCTACCTCTCTGTTTTTGTGTCAGTACCATGCTGTTTTGATCACTATCAATTTATAGTGCAGTCTCAGGTCTGGTAGCGTGATTCCTCCTGCTTTGTTTTTATTTCTGAGTAATGTCTTGACTATTCAAGGTTTTTTTCTGATTCCATAGAAAACAAAGTATTATTTTTTTGAGATCCTTAAAATATGACAATGGAGCTTTGATAGGAATTGCATTAAAATTATACATTGCCTTGGGTAGTATAGACATTTTAACAATGTTGATTCTTCCCAGCCATGAGCATGGTATGTTTTTCCATTTGTTGACATTTTCAGCTATTTCTTTTCTTAGAGTTTCATAGTTCTGTTTATAAAGATCTTTCACATCCTTTGTTAGATAAACTCCCAAATATTTCATCTTCTTTGGTACTACTGTGAAAAGGATAGAGTCCTTGACTGTTTTTGTCTTGACTATTACTGGTATATATAAAGGCTCCAGATTTATGAGTGTTGATTTTGTACCCTAAGACATTGCTGTAATCCTTGATCACTTCTAAACATTTCATAGTAAAATCCCTGGTGTTTTCCAGATATACAATCATATCATCTGCGAAGAGTGAAAGTTTAATCTCTTCTGATCCTATGTGGATACCCTTGATCACCTTTTCTTCCCTAATTGCAATGGCTAAAACTTCCATTACAACTTTGAAGAGCAATGGAGACAATGGTAAACCTTGCCTGGTTCCTGATGTAAGTGGAAATGACTTCAATTTAACTCCATTCAATGTGATATTGGCTGTGGGTTTGCTGTAGATGACCTCTATTAGTTTAAGAAATGTCCCTTCTATACCGATTTTCTGAAGTGTTCTGATCATGAAGGGATGCTGGATATTGTCAAAAGGGTTTTCTGCATCAATTGAGAGAATCATATGGTATTTATTTTTTAATTTGTTTATGTGCTGAATTACATTTATAGATTTACGTATATGGAACCAGCCTTGGGATTCTGGGATAAAGCCCACTTGGTCATGGTGTATAATTTATTTGATGTGTTACTGGATTCTATTTGTTAGGATCTTATTGAAAATTTTTGCATCAATATTCATCAGTGATATTGGTTGGTAGTTTTCATTTCTTGTTGGGTCTTTTCCTTGTTTAGGAATCAAGGTGATATTTGCTTCATAGAATGTGTTGGGTAGTATTCCATCTTTTTCTACATTCTGGAAAAGGTTGAGTAATATAGGTAGTAGTTTCACTTTAAAGGTTTGATAGAACTATGATGTGAAGCCATCTGGTCCTGGGCTTTTCTTTTTAGGCAGATTTTGTATGGTTGATGCTATTTCAGAACTTGATATCGGCCTGTTGAACATTTTCACTTCATTCTGGCTAAGTCTTGGTAGATGGCGTGCTTCCAAGTATTGGTCAGTTTCCTTCAGATTTTCATATATCTGAGACTAAAGTTTCTTGTAATATTCATTAAGGTTTTTTTGAATTTCTGATGGGTCTGTTGTTATTTCGTCTTTACCATTTCTGATTGATGGAATTAGAGATTTTATTCTTTTTGTCCTGATTAGGTTAGCCAAAGGTTTATCTATTTTATTGACCTTTTCAAAGCACCAACTTATTGATTTATTGATCTGTTGTATAATTCTTTTGTTTTCAATTTCATTTAATTCTGCTCTTATTTTGGTTATTTATTTTCTTCTGCCGGGTTTGGGGTTGGAATGTTTTTCCTTTTCCATTTGCTGAGGCATCCCATTAAGTTGTTAACTTCCTTTCTTCCTGTTCTCTTGAGGAAGGCTTGCAGTGCCTTAAATTTCCCTCTTAGGACTGCCTTTGCAGTGTCCTAGAGGTTCTGATAATTCGTGTCTTCATTATAATTTTGTTCCAAAAATTTGGTGATTTCCTTCTTAATCTTGTCTATGACCCATCTATCATTCAGCATAAGGTTATTTAGCTTCCATATTTTTGTTTGAGTATGCAGATTCCTGTTAGTGTTGAGTTCAACTTTTATTCCATGGTGGTCTGAGAAGATGCAAGGAATAATTTCTATTTTTTTAAATTTGCTGAGGTTAGACTTGTGGCCTAAGATGTGATCAATTTTGGAGTATATTCCATGGGCTGATGAGAAGAATGTGTATTTAATTTTATTAGGATGAAATGTTCTGTAGATGCCTGTGAAATCCAGATGTTGAATGGTTAAGTTTAAATCTAAAATTTCTTTAATTAGCTTCTTTTTGGAGGATCTATCCAACACTGCTAAAGGAGTATTAACATCTCTAACTATTATGGAGTTGGAGGAAATCAAGTTACTCATGTCTATTAGAGTTTTTCTTATAAATTCATGCGCATTCTGGTTGGGTGCATAAATACTAATAATTGAAATCTCATCATATTGAGTATTACCTTTAATAAATATGAAATGTCTGTCTTTATCTTTCCTTAGTTTGGCTGGTTTAAAGCCCATTGTATCTGCAAATAAGATTGCAACACCTGCTTTTTTCTATTTTCCATTTGCCTGGAATATAGAGGACCATCCCTTCACCTTGCATCTATATTTATCTTTTAAGGTATGATGAGATTCTTGTATGCAGCAGATATCTGGCCTGAATTTTTGTGTCCAGTCAACCAACCTATCCCTCTTTAGAGGACAATTTAAACCGTTTACATTAATGAAAATATTGATAAATCTTTAGAAATTCTAGTGGACATTTTTAACCCTTTTGTCACTGTGGAAGTTGGAATTTGATAAAAAGTTTCTGGATGAGTTTACTTTTGCGTTGGAGGATTACACTGGTCATTATGGAGAATAGGTCTGAGAATATCCTGAAGAGCTGGTTTAGTTATAGCAAATTTCTTCAACATGTGGATGTCATTAAAGTATTTAATATCTTCATCATAAATGAAACTCAGTTTAGCTGGATACAGGATCCTGCATTGAAAGTTATTTTGTTTTAGGGGATTAAAAATTGATGACCATTCTCTTATAGCTGGAAAGGTTTGATCAGAGGGATCTGCAGTTATTATAATATTCTTCCCCTTATAGGTTATGGATTTCTTGCATCTGGCTGCTTTCAAAATTTTCTCCTTTATATTAACTTTAGTGAACTTAATTATGATGTGTCTGGGGAATGTCTTATTTGGGTTGAGTCATGCTGTGGTTCTGAAACTGTCTACTATCTCAATTTTAGAATATCTTGGCATGTCTGGATAATTCTCTTTTATAATCTCATAAAGAAGAGACTCTGTGCCTTGTGACACCACTTTGTCATTTTCAGGTATTTCTATATGACAAATATTAGTTTTCTCGAGTTATCCCAGAGCTGTCTGAGAGAATGATCCATTTTTCCCTTCCATTTCTTTTCCTCTTTGTATGTTTGGGAGCATTCGAAAGCTTTGTCTTCAATGTCAGAAATCCTTTCTTCTGCTTGGTTCATTCTGTTGCTGAGGGACTCTACTGTGTTTCTCAGATCTTTGAGGGCTGCAACTTCTTGTCTATGTGTCAAAATCTTTGTCGTTTGGTCTTTGAATGCATTGACTTCTTGAGACAATGTTTGAAATGCACCCTGAATTTCTAAATCCAACTTTTCTTCTATTTTATTAATTTTGTTTGCAATCCAAATTCTGAATTCGATTTCTGACATCTCAGCCATCTGTTTATGCATAGGATCTACTTTGTGTCTGCCAAATTGTTCCTTGGGGGTGGGGGTTGATCTATTCTGGTTGTTCATGGTTCCAGAACTTTTCCGCTGATTCCTCCCCATGATTATTTTACACCATTTGGTCTGGATGAGTAGATAAGGACAAGTTGGTTTGGGGGTTCTAGGAGCAGTGATTGACCAGTCCTTTGCCTGAAAACTGGGACTGGTGCCTGTATCTTTTCCCTTAGAGTTTTCCCAAGGACCCATACAGTGCTACTGCTTGTGAAACTGGGGACCTTTTTGCTGTGGTGGGGTTCAGTGGCTCTGTCTTATTTTCAGCTGGTCTCTGTCTTACCCTAGAGAATCAGTTACTCTGAGTTAAAGTCTGAGCTGTGAAGAAATACCAGCAGTTAAGTCACCCCACCCCCCACAGGCAACAATTGGAAAAGGAAAATCAAACTTTCCCACTACCAAACACCCAGGGTACCACTTTGGAAAGTCCTCGGGTATTGGCCCAGTTGAAGAGGTCCCAATCAATTGTCCCAGCTAGTACCAGCCTCAAATGGAAGAGTTGTAGTTTCTGGCTACTAGATAGCAGCGGTCTGCTGGAAGGTCTAGTATAACTCACTCTGGTGCTTTGTGAGCTCAGGAGGGCCTCCTCAACAAGTATATTAGTCTTGGAAGTTTGATGCCTCCTTCCCCACCTTGCCCCTCTGTCACACCCAGTCACTGGTAACCCCACAGGGCTGTGATCCAGTTTCCTCCAATGAGAAGATGCTCCAGAGGTTTGCACCTGCCTGGGTCACAAGGAGGTCTGTGGCTCCTCAGCCAGTCCACCACTCTCTGTCACTGCTTGGCAGGGGGAGGTGAGGCCTGACAACCTGGATACTTGATAGGGGCTGGGGCGATTCACTCAGTTCCAGCCCTGTACCTGATTGATGTTGCTGATAGAACAGAATGAGTTCACAGAATGTGTTTCTTTCCCCTGTGGATCAGAGGTTGGGTTTCAAATGGGTCTTACTAAGTCTGTGTGTTCCATCCCTTTGTCTCAGCTTTCATCCCCTGAGGGCCAGGTGCGTCTGAAGCTGAGTAAAGCAGTCTCTGCCCTGGGAATCAGCTCACTCTCTACATATTCTAATTCCCGCACTCCACCCTGGTTGGTACTGCTTCAGGCATACCCTTCACTCCCAGGGCCTGCACTGGTCTGCTCTGCTGGTGGCTGCTACTGGAGAAGCCTCCCGACTTCCCCCAGCCACCCAGAGAGACTGGGACTGACTCCTCAAAACATCCACAGGGGTGCAAGCCCCACTGCCATTGTTCCTGCAGCTGCGGCTGCTGCTCTGTGCCTCAGGGGACTACCTCTCCAGCTCAGCTTCCTCTCGGCTCACTTTCCTCTCACCACTCCTGAGCCAGAAAATCAGCACAGATCAGCAACAGTCCATGCCCGTCCACAACCATCAAGAAAATGTCCAAGAATCTGGACTCCATGGGAGACAGGCCTCCAGACCTCGGGGTGAGAGTGGAGGGGAGTGCCAGGAGTTCAAAGTTGCAGGTAGAGAATATATACAGTTTCATACAGTTTTATGCCTGGCAGGAGAGTGCCATGGCACCCTAGTAGGGGAAGGAGGTCCGGTTTTTAGAGAGTCTCTCCTGTGGGGTAGAGTGGGAGGATATCTGAACTCTGCTCACTTGTTTGTATGGAGGTATAAAGTATACTGCAAACCATTTTCATAGGGGAGGGGACTCCCGTCTGCTTGATGATGCACTCTATACATTTTATTTGTGTTCTTGGGGTCGCTGGTCACCTCAGCAGGGTTGACATGCATTCTTCGACTTTCTCTGTTGGCTCAGATCCAAACCATCAGCTTTCTTTCTAAATTTCTGTCCTTCAACTCTCCTTCTAGATGGGAGCCTCTGTAGAAAGCTGGTTACAGACTGCCATCTTGGCTCCTCCCCCAGTCTTTGGCATTTATTGGAGTATTTAACTAATTGATATTTAAAACTGTTACTGGTGGGTGGAACCTGTGGCTCAGTGAGTAGGGCACAGGCCCCATATACTGAGGGTGGCTGGTTCAAACCTAGCCCAGCCAAACTGCAAACAAAGAATAGCCAGGTATTGTGGAGGGAGCCTGTAGTCCCAGGTAGTTAGTAGGCTGAGGCAAGAGAATTGCCTATGCCCATGAGCTGGAGGTTGCTGTGAACTGTGATGCCACAGCACTCTGCTGAGGGTGACAGAGTGAGATTCTGTGTCTAAGAAAACAAACAAACAAACAAAAAAACTGTTACTGGTAAGGTTGGAATTATACCTGCTATTTTGCTATTTGACCTTTATATGTGTTATCTCTTTTTTTGATATTCTATTCCTCTATTACTGTCTATTCCTGTATATTTTATGGTATATATTTCTGTACATATTTTATTATGTACCATTTAAATGTTCTTATTTATTTTGCTATGTATTTTTTTAGTTATTTTCTTAATAGTCACTCTGTGGACAATTAAAATCTTAATTTAAAGCAATCTAGTTTGGATTAATCCTAACTTCGTATCAGTAGTCTGCAAAAATTTTGTTCCCATGTAATTCCATGTTCACTTACTTCCTTTGTGTTGTTATTGTCATCTATATTTCATCCTTAAGCATTATAAGCTTATCAACACAGTTTCATTATTATTGCTTTCTTCTATTTTCTTTTAAGTCAGAGAGAAGAAAAGCATTATAAACAAAAATACATTTATGTAGTATTTTATATTCTTATGTAGCTCCTTTTATCAGACTCTGTTTCTTTCTGAGGATTTAAGTTACCATGTTAGAGGCTGGGTGTGGTTGCTTACACCTATAATCCAAGCACTCTGGGTGACCAAGGTGGGTGGATTGCTTGAGCTCACAAGTTCAAGACCAGTCTAAGCAAAACCGAGACCTCATCTCTACTAAAAATGGAAAACCTGAGACAATAGGATTGCTTGAACCCAAATTGGAAATTGCTGTGAGTTATGATGCCATGGCATTCTACTAAGGATGACAGCTTGAGACTCTGTCTCAAAAAAAAGTTACCATATAGATTCCTTACATTTCAGCCCAAAGAACTCCCTTAGTATTTCTTACGATGCAGGTCTACTAGCAATGAAACCTGTTTATTTTTTTAAATCTTGAAATGCCTTAATTTATTTTTCATTTTTGAAGGATATTTTTGTGGGACATAAGAAATTTTAGCTGACAATCCTTTTCTTTAGCACTTTGAATATATTATCCCACTGCCTTATGGTCTCCATGGTTTTTAATGAAGTTAGACTTAAGTTAATCTTATTGTTGATCATTTGCATGGGATGAATTATTTTTCTCTTACTGCTTTCCAGCTTTTCTCTTTGCCTACGACTTTTATCAGTTGAATATGATGTGTCTATGAGTGAATCTTGTTGCATTTATCACACTTGGAGTTTGTTGAGCTTCTTGAACTGTAGATTTATGTTTTTCATCAAGTTGAGAATTTTGGGGCCAATTTTTCTCCAAGTATTCTTTCTACTCCTGTATATTTCTTTTTTTTTTTACTGAAATTCCCATTATCCATGTGTTGGTACATTTGATGTTGTTTCACACGTCTCTGAAGCTCTGTTCATTTTTTTATTCTTTTGTCTTTCTATTATTCAGACTAGAAAAATCTCAATTTAAGTTCAGATTTGATAGTTCTTTCTTCTTTCAACTTAAATCTGCTATTGAGACCCTAGTGAAATTTTTATTTTATTTACTGTACTTTTCAACTCCAGATATTCAATTTGGAGAGAGAGAGAGAATATACATAACAAAAATTTTACCAGTTTAACCATTTTTAAGTGTATAGATGTCCTTTATCTTTCATAGAGGATTTGTTCCAGGACCCTCCCATTAACACCAAAATTCATGAATACTCAAGTCCCTGATATAAAATGGTATAATATTTTCATATAACTTACACACATTCTCCCATTTAAGGGATCTCTAGATTATGTATAATACCTAATACAATGTAAATTCTATATCAGTAGTTGTTGCATAGTTTTATATTTGTGTTATTTTTATTGTTTTATTACTTTTTTCAAATATTTTCAATCTAATGTTAACTGAATCAGTATATATAGAAACTGAGGGTGTGGGAGGGGAACTGTATCTATCAGTGGAAGTTAAGTATATTCACATTGTTGTGCAATCATCACGATTATCTACTTCTAGATTTTTTTCATCTTCTGGGACTGAACCTCTATATCCTCTAAACAATAACACTCAGTTCTCCCCTCCCTTCAGCTCCTAGCAACCATTATTCTACTTGTTGTCTTTCTGAATTTGACACTCTGGATACTCTATCTAGGTGCAGGTGAAATCATACAATATTTGTTCTTTTATGTCTGGCTTATATTTCACTTACTATTACCATGTCTTCAAGATTCATTCATTCAATAGCATGTGCCAGAACTTCCTTACTTTTTAAGGTTGTATAATCGTCGATTATATGTATATACCACATTTTATTTATCTCCATTGATGGATGGACATTTGGGTTGTTTCTACCTTTTGGCTATTGTGAATAATGCTCCTATGAGCATAGGTGTACAAATATCTGTTCAAGTACTTTAAATTACTTTGGGGTATATACTTAAAAGTGGAATGGCTTGATCATATGGTAATTCTATGTTTAATTTTTTGTCATACTGTCTTACACAGTAGCTACCCCATTTTACATTCCCACCATCAATGCGCAAATGTTTGGGTTTCTCTTTATCCTGGTAAATATTTGTTGTTTTCTGGTTTTGTTTTTGTTTTTATAATAGTTATTCTAATGGATGTGAAATAGTATCTCATTGTGATTTTGATTTGCATTTCTCTCATGATTAATGATGTTGAGCATCTTGTCATGTAGCCTCTTGTATATCTTCTTTGTAGAGATGTATATGCAAGTCCTTTGTTCATTTTTTAATTGGGCTGTTTGTTTAGTTGTTGGGTTTTAGGAGTTCTTTGTATATTCTGGATATTAAGCCCTTATCAGAAATGTGATTTACAAATATTTTGTCCCATTCCATGCATTTGCAAAATATTATCTCCCCTTCATTTTCACTGAGTTGATAGTGTCCTTTGATGCAAAAAAGTTTCCAATTTTGATAAAGTCCTATTTGTCAATTTTTTTCACTTGCTGTCTGTGTTTTTGCTGTCATATCCAAGAAATCATAGCAAATCCAGTGCATTAATGATACTTGCCCTGCTCCCATGCCATGTTTTCTTATAAGAGTTTTATAGTTTTAACTCTTAAGTTTAGTTTTTGTTTTTGTTTTTTTTTTTGAGACAGAGTCTCACTATGTCACCCTCAGTAGAGCACTGTGGCATCACAGCTCACAGCAACCTCTAACTCTTGGGCTCAAGCAAGTCTCTTGTCTCAGCCTCCCAAGTAGCTGGGACTACAGGTGCCCACCACAATGCCTGGCTATTTTTTGTTGCAGTGGTCACTGTTGTTTAGCTGGCCTGGGTCGGGTTCAAACCCACCAGGCTCAGTGTATGTGGCTGGCACCGTAACCACTGTGCAACAGGCACCAAGCCTTAAGTTTTGGTTTTTGATCCATTTGGGGTTAATTTTTGTATATGATGCGAAGTAATGGTCTGACTTCATTCTTTTGGTTGTGGATATCCAGTTTTCCCAGAACCATTTGTTGAAAGCAGAAAATGGTTCTTTCTGCATTAAATGGTTTTGGCATCTTTGTCAGAAATCATTTGACCATATTTGTCAGGCTTTTTCAGGATTTACTTCTGTGCTCTGTTCTATTCCACCGGTCTGTATGTTTGTCCTTATACCAGTCAATACTCCATTGTTTTGATTACTGAAGACTTGTCATAGGTTTTAGGATCAATAAGTGTGAATCCTCCAACTTTGTTCTTTTTCAAGAGTATATTAGCAATTTAAGGTCCCTTGAGATTCCGTATTAATGTTAGAATGAGTTTTTCTATTTCTGAAAAAAAAAAAAACCTATTGTGATTTTGACAAAGATTGCATTGAATCTGGTAGATTTTGGGGGGTAGTACTGTCATTTTAACAATATTGAGTCCAATCCAAGAATATAGTATGTTATTCCATTTTATGTGTCTTCTTTAAATTTCTTCAGCAAAATTTTATAGTTTTCACTACATAACTTTTTGTCTCCTTGGTTAAGTTTATTACTAAGTATTTTATTCTTATTGATGCTATTGCAAATGGAATTGTTATCTTAATTTCCTTTCCATATTGTCATTATTAATATACATATATAGAAACACAACTCATTTTTGTGTGTTGGTTTTATATACTGCAACATTGGTGAATTTATTAGTCCTAACAGCTTTTTGTGGAATCCTTAGGGTTTTCTGCATATAAGTCCATATTATCTGTGAATAAAGATAATTTTACTTGTTCCATTCCAATTTGTACACTTTTTAATTATTTAGATGTGGCTTATTCCAGTTAAAAAAAATATTGATATATTAGTCTTGTATCCTTTGGTCTTGCTGTAATTGTTTATTGTTTCCTAGAATGTTTTTGTGAATCCTTTAGAATTTTTAATATAGACAATCATGTATATTATCATCTGTGAAAAAAGAAATTTTATATTTTTGTTCCAATCTATATGCCTTTAATTTCCTTTTTGGTGTCATTCCATTAGGCAAGTCAGCCAGTATGATGTAGAATGGAAGTGGTAAGAGCAGATATTATTGCCTTCTGTCTAATCTAGGCAGGGAACCACCTAGTTGCTCACCATAAGTTGTGATAGTACCTGTAAGTCTTTTGTTGATATTCTTTATCTATATATATTTTTTATTTGTTTGTTTTGGGGTTTTTTTGTTTTGTTTTGTTTTGAGACAGAGTCTCACTATGTCATCCTTGGTAGAGTGCAGTGGCATCACAGCTCACAGAAACCTCAAACTCTTGGACTTAAGTAATTCTTTTGCCTCAGCCTCCTGAGTAACTGGGACTACAGGCACCCACCACAACGCCTGGCTATTTTTTGGTTGTAGTTGTCATTGTTGTTTGGCAGGCCCAGGCTGGATCCAAACCTGCCAGCTCCAGTGCATGTGGCTGGCGCCCTAGCTGCTGAGATACAGGTGCCGAGCCTATCAATAGGTTTTTTAATCACTCTTGTATTTTGTCAAATAATGTTTAGGCGTCTATTGATGGGATCATGTCATTTTCCTCCTTTAGCTTGCTAATGTGATGGATTATGTAAATTCATTTTCAATGAATATGTTTATAATAGATGAGTGCAAGTCTTTATCTGTAAGTCCAATCTTTTGTGCATCTTTAGTGACAGTTTCTTCTGATCCCTTTTTTTTTTTTTTTTTGACATATGGGCCATACTTTGTGTCTATGCAAGTTTCTTTTTTTGTTTTTGAGACCAAATCTCACTTTGTCATTCAGTCATACACTTAGCTCATTGCAGTCTCAAACTCCTAGGCTGAAGTGATCCTCTTGCCTTTGCCTCCCAAGTAGCTGGGACCACAGGTGCATGCCATTATGTCTGGATGATTTTTTTCTATTTTTTTAAGTGGTAGAGTCTTACTTAGGCTGGTCTTAAACTCCTGACCTCAAGCAATCCTCTCACCTTGGCCTTCCAGAGTACTCCAATCACAGGTGTGAACAACTGTACTTGTCCTGCATATCTCATAATTGTCTATTGAAAACTGGTCATTTAAAAAAATATAAAATGGCGACCCTGGAAGTCAGTTTCTTCCCCCTTCAAAGGTTTGTTTTTGTTACTGCTTGTTTTAGTTGTTGTTGCCATTTATTCAGTGATTTTCCAACTATTTCTATAAAGTGTGTTCCCTGTCATATTTGCCTACTGAAATGTGCATAGTTATCTTAGTGGTCAGTTAATGACTGGACAGGTTTCGTGCGTGTGTGTTCGGGAAGACCTTCAATGACCTAGCAGTTTACAACTCTACCTTAGCCTTCTCTTTCTACTTTTACCAAGCCACATGGCCAGCTAGAGGTGAAACCTTAGGACCTTCACTGGTATATGTGGAGTATTCACATGCCTCTGTATGTGTGAATGACCTTCTAGAACCCCAGGAGTTTGTCAGAGCATGGCAAATCCCCTGCAAAAATCTCATTCTTCATTATCTACCTTTTAAGTCTTTTGACCAGATAGTTTCTTGTTTGTTGGGTTTTGAGGATCTCCAAACCTGGTCTTCTCCCCTCTGATTGCTGCTAGGCTATTGGTTGTCAAGGCTACCATGGAGCTGAGAAGAGAGAGATGGAGAATAAGGCAAGTCTTACCATGATTTAGAATGGCTTTTTGAATAAAACTCCTTGAATTGTTGAAAGCTTTTGGTTAATTTTCAGAGTTCTGGAAAAGTTGATTTTGACCATTTGTGACAGTTCTCATTGCTTTTCAGAAGGAGCAGATTTGTAGATGTTTTTACTCCACCATTTCAGACATTCTGCACTGAACAACACTTGTAGGAATGGGCAGACATCTGTGAAGAAACCAGGGCAAAAAATTGAAACAGAAGTAACAGCATGTGCAAAGGCTGGAAGTATGAAAGATCATGCTTATTTGAGATTGGCAAGTGACTTTGAATGACTAGGCCACAGGGAAGGCAATGAGGAGGTATTAATATATTATTCAAGATTCTTTCTGCTGCAGGTAACTAAAACTCAGTTTGAGCAGGCTTTAGGTATTTTTTTTTTAAAGACATAATCAGCTCATGAAATTGGTATGACTATGAGTAGATCTAGCTTTAGGCACAGTTGGATCTACTGCCTCAAATGATAATTAGTACTCAGCCTTGCTTTTTCCTCCTCTGAATTCTGCTGTTTTATGTATTAGTGTCCTAAACAGATTCTTCCCTTATGGTTGCAAGATGGTGGCTCCAAGCTTACATTCTTAAAGCTCAGAATTCAATGGTAATAGAAATTCTCCTCAATAACTCTGTTAAAAGTCTGAAAAACTAAGTTTCACTGTGCCCTTCTCTAAATTAATCACTGTGGCTAGTGGAAATAAAGCAAACTGATTGGGCAAGCTTGAATCACATGCTCTTCTTTCAAGCCAAGAGTGAAGTCAGCTCATATCAGAACCATAGAGACTGAGAATAGAAGAGGGGTAGTTCCTTGAAGAATATGAAGATTATCTTACCAGAAGATGGATGATAAGTGTGAATTAGGCAAAAACAATAAATACATCTTCCAGAAGGAGTGGTAGAAGCTGATACTAGGAACTGTGAGCTCTAGAGAGATCCTGCCATCCCAGGATCACAGTCCTGACAAACCATTCAGTAAACTGGTTGAGGACTTGTTCTGTGCCCGGCTCTGTGCTAGATACTGGAATACCAACCCTCAAGGGGGTTCCAGTCTAGTTTTAGACATTATTAACTTACAAGTTCCTTTATGAGACTTCCCTAAGAGGTCATTTATTAACACCTTTAATTGCCCAGACTAGAAAATTGATGCCCTAAAAGGGCTACAAACCTAACACTGTCATGAAGCAAATCAGTGGCAAAACTGGGACAAGCACCAGGTTAGTGTCTTTGTGCTACATATGTGGACCATATCTATTCTTCAAGTTTTCTTTCCAGTACACCTCTATAGAGCCTTCCCAGCATACCCTTATGCCTGGTAGTAGCTCACAAAGAATAGCTAACTTTCTCTAGGTTGACACTAATGAAGCTTTGCTTTGGGCTCAATTTTATACTCTTTCCCCTGCTACCTCACCCTCTGTCCAGCCCCAACACGTCTGCTTCCTCTCCCTATACTATTGGGTCTCCTGTTCTACCTTCTCTTGCTAATCACCTTTTGCAAGTATCTACTTTTACATGGGACACTCTGTGGGCATCTCACAGAGGCAGCATTCAGATATATAGGTAATGTGAACCAAGGGGTATTGATAATAGTTCACTCTGGGGAGCATGGAAATCCCTTCAATCCCTACCCCAAAGGGGCTGTCACTCTTCCCACTTCTGCCTCAACCAAGGAGGAAAGAGGTGCCTAATAGGTGACAGAAACACCTGGGAGTTACCTGAGTAAGCTGACTCTGTGTACTTCGCAACCTAGATCTCTCTGAGCCCATCATTCTGTGAGGTCATCGGTATATGCTCTTGGACAGGGCTAAAGCAGTTCTGACCCTTTCTTGTACTCTTTCCCCGCCCACAAAACCATCACAGGTTCCACTGTTAGGGAAGCTACTCTATTGGCTTCTCTGCTGGTTCTTTGCTGCTTCACCATCACTTCTTGCCTCCTTTACTGCTGCAGTTGCCTCTTGACTGGTTTCCCTGATTCTTTTTTTATTTGTTTGTTTGTTTTATTGTTTCAGGTTAATTAAAGGTACAAAGAATTAGGTTACAATGTTTGCATTTGTTAAGTAAAGTCCCTCTTATAATTGTGTCCCACCCCCAAGAGGTGTGCCATACACCATAACATTGTGCCCATTAAGTGGAAACACACCCATCCCCACCTCCTCCCCTCTCCCTGCCCCCTCATCCCCACCCCCCTGCCTTGAATTGATTTGAGTTTTTCTCTTATGTGGGTGTGTATTAGATTGTCTGCTGGCTTCATATTAGAATTGAGTACATTTGATTCTTTCTTCTTCATTCTTATGATTAAAGTATGTGATAGAAGAATATGTGCCAAGTCCATCCAGGTTAACACAAAAGATGTAAAGTCTCCATCTTTTTAATGACTGAATAGTATTCCATGGTATACATATACCACAGTTTGTTCATCCATTCCTGGGTTGGTGGACATTTAGGTTGTTTCCACATTTTGGAGATTATAAATCGAACAGTGGTAAACAGTCTAGTGCAAATATCCTTATGATGAAATGATTTTTATTCTTCTGGGTAGATGTCTAATAGTGAGATTGGAGGTTCTAATAGGAGGTCTAATTTGAATTCTTTAAGGAGTCTCTATACTTCCATCCAAAAAAGTTGTATTAGTTTGCAATCCCACCAACAATGTAGAAGTGCTCCCTTCTCTCCATATCCATACCAGCATCTGCAGCTTTGAGACTTTGTGATATGGGCTATTCTCACTGGGGTTAGGTGATATCTTAGGGTTGTTTTGACTTGGATTTCTCTGATGATCAAGGACAATGAACATGTTTTCAAATGTTTGTTAGCCATTTCTCTGTCTTCATCAGAGAAAGTTCTATTTATATCTCTTGCCAAGTGGTAGATAGAATTGTTGGGTCTTTTTTGTTGTTGTTGATTAATTTGAGCTCTCTGTATATTCTAGTTATCAACACTTTGTCAGATTAATACTTCACAAATATATTTTCCATTCTGAAGGTTGTCTTTTTGTTTTATTTGTTGTGTCCTTAGCTGTACAAAGCTTTTCAGCTTAATTAAGTTGCATTTACTTATTTTTGTTGTTGTTGCAATGGCCACTGAAGTCTTTGTCATAAAATCTATTTGTTTATTTTGAGACAATGTCTCTCTCTGTTGCACAGGCTGAAATGCAGTGGTTCATCATAGTTCACTGCAACTTCAAACTCCTGGGCTCAAGTTATCCTCTTGCCTCACCTCTTGCCTCACCCACCAAAGTATATGGGACTATAGGTGTGAGCGACCATGCCCTGATAATTTTTCTATGTTTTGTAGAAATGGGGGTCTCACTATGTTGCCCAGGCTCATTTCAAACTTCTGGGCTCAGACGATCCTTCTGCCTCAGCCTCCCAAAGTGCTAGGTGTGAGCCACTGTGCCTGGTTGTTGTCGCTCAGGCTCTTCCTCAAGGCCATTATCATCTATCCTCCAAACAGAAGGGGCAGAGGGGTCCTGTTAAAACACAAGTCAGACCATGTCCCTCCTCTGCCACAAAGCCTCCCACAAGCTCGTCATTTCACTTGTAATAAAGCCTAACATCCTTATAGTGACTTATGAGTGACCTATGAGGACCTGTAAGTCCTTATAATGACTTTCCCCAACTGGCCTTCTGCTTCATTTCTGACCTCTTCTTCTCCTACTATCACCTTCCCTTCCTCTTCTCCAGTACCCTGACTTCCTGGACAGCCAGTCAGGCTCTCACCTCAGGACTTTTGGGATCTGAACAGACTGTTTACTATGCCCAGATTAGTCATCTACCAAATACCAGTGTAGTGTGCTCCCATACCTCCTTCAGATCTTTAATCAAATGTTGCCTCTTCACTATTCTTTTAAAACTTTAAATCTCTCTCTTCCCCAACATTCCCCATCCCTTCTCCCCACTTTATTTCTTTCTTGGCCCCTCTAGCATGTTACATCTTTTACTTACGTATTTTATTTATTGATTTTGTTAAGCTCTATGAAGCAGCAGTTTTTGTCTGTTTTTCCAAATGCTTCATTGCCAGCACTTAGAACCAGGCCCAGTGCATAGTAGGTTCTGTATACATATTTATTGAATGAATGATTATTCCTGAGTAATCAGAATTTTGGGCAGTTTTTATGTCATGCAAAATCAGGGCCAGGAAGTTCCTTAGACCACCTGGCCTAATTGCCTGTTCTCATTTAATAGATAGGAAGATAGAGGCTCAGACAGGGAAAAGGAATTGCCCACAGTTATGGAGAGAGTTAGTTTAGTTAGCAACCATCAATTTAACCCATAGAGTCGAGGAGCCTTCCCTGGCCGTTTTCTTGGGACCTGTGCTATCCTACAAGGAAGCCCTTTCTCTGCATGGGGATGGAGGAAGGGTCTTGGGGGTAGGGGAATAGGGGTGATAAGTAGCATTCATTAATGTATATGTTGTCCCAGACATTGCACCAGCCTTTTCATTTTTTTTTTTACTTTTTTTTATTAAGTCATATATACATAGATCATGAATATATTTATGCCTTTGTGGGATTCAATGTGTTGATTATTTGTGCAAATTGGAGTGCTTACATCCTACTAATTAACATAGCTTTCACCTCATTTAGTTAATCACAGTGTTAAGACATTTGTGTTCAATACTTGATAGATTTGACTTGTACCCTTGCAATATGCTTCAAGAAGGAGGGTTAATGGTGGGAAGGCCACCATGCACCATATGCACCAGCCTTTTCATATAAGGTAGCTCAGTTCTCTCATTAGCCTTCACACTTTGAGTAAATATTCTTTTCCTCATTTTGCAGATAAGGAAGTTTGCAGAGACGTGACTTGCCTGAGGTTACATAGCCAGTAAGCAGCAGTGCAAGGATTCAAATCCAGGAGTTGTTTCTCTGACATTCTGGACTCCAGCTAGTTCTCTGAAGACTCCAACTGGAGATCAAATCTCAGTCAGGAGCTCAGGGTCATAAATATTTTGCAGGAGCAGCAGGTCTGGAACAGGCTACTTGCAGGGTCAGGGGCTTCAGAGTTGTCCCACACTGCTGTACTGCCTGGCCCAGGGCTTCCCTTTTCTCTGTCCCAGGCCTGGAGAGCTGGGCTTATTTTCATTGTTGGACTAACATTTCCCCAAGGAGTATGGAGAGTCCACAGTCGAGCCAAATGGAGGCCCCTACTGCCCTTTGGAGGGGAGGAGATAGGGGGCGGGGGAGTGGAGCAGCGTTCCAGAAGGGAGAGGTTTGCTGAGTCTCAGCCTAATATCCTGGAGCTATTCCTAGGTAGATTGTGGTCAATGGAATTATGCTTTTATCAGACTGCTGGGAGTTTCAATAAAATCTTTATGGCCGGGAAAGTTCTCTTTATGGAAATCAGATTATTGAAGTGCCTGCTGGGGGGAGGGACTCACCAGCCTGCTTTCTCCCCACCTCCTCCCTCCTTTCCTTCAGGACATCTCCCCACCTCCCTCCATTCCCTCCACTCCTCATAGGCCCTAGTTCCTGGGAAAATTTGGAGAGGGCCTTGACAGGTAGAAGAGCACTATGGGGGTTAATTCTGGGCGCTGGTGGTCCTGCAAAGTTTTCATATTGCAAAGTAGCTCTTCCCTAGTCTGTACCACCTCCATCATCTGCATTGAGGAGCCAGGGTTTTGCCATTTGTGGGTCAATTTTTCTCTGCTCCTGGATCACCATGTTGTCAGTCCCCAGATTCTTGTCCTTAGCACACAGCTGAACCCCTCTCCCTTGCCCTGCCCATCTGCGAATGGAACCTTCCTGCCTCAGCATCTCAGGGGCGGGGGCTGGGGCCTGACCCCAATACAGTGTTGGGACAGCTCTATGGGGACTTGGTTGGGAGTGCCCTGTCCTGTGGCTCTTTACTGAGGATGGAGAAACAACCATGGTTGAGGCCCCCCACACTCTACCCCATAAACCATAAACTGCCTGCTTGGGGAGGGCTTGCCCTAGGAGGTTTTCCTTGTGGCTTTCTGGGAGGTTTTAATTTAGCAAAGGAAAGTGGTTTGGACCAAATGGTCTCTTTCAGGACTAGAGTTTTTTAAATTCCCCTGAAATTTGGTGCTTTTGCCTACTCAAGTTCTCCTTCTGCCTACCTCCCAGCATCTTCTCCCCAATATCTTTTTCCATTAAGTGACTAGTTTGAAAGACATCAAGTCCTCTGAGGAATGGTTGAAGGAAATGGCAAAGTAAAGGAATGGCATCCAAAGGCTTCACAGAGCCAGCCCTCAGCCAGCTCACCCCCTTGGCTGAAACGTGGAGCTCAGTTGCTCCAGACACACGTTTTGTACTAGATAAAGTTTCACCATTGGGGCAGTGAATAATTTATTTCTGAGTTTGAAGTGTGGAAGGTTGGGGAAGCCCTAGAATTCAGCCTGCTGAAGCAAAAAGAAGTGAGGAATATGAGTGTGTGTGTGTGTGTGTGTGTGTGTGTGTGTGTGTGGTGAGCTGTTGAGGAGGTTTTGTCTTTTGCCCTTTGAAAGGCTATTGTGAGGCAGAGAAAGTGGATGTGCCCTGTATGGTCCTGGGAGTAGAGCTAAACTGGGACCTTGCTGGTATTTTCACTGTCATCACATAGAGTTATCCCAACATCCACGTGAGGTAAAGAGTATTGTGTCCACTTTACAGACAAGGAAACTGAGGCCCAGAGCCACACAGCTAAGAAATGGCAGAACTCTTTCAAAGCTAGGTCTCCTGACATCAAATCTAGCATTCTCCATATCTTGCTGCTCTGGCCACTTGGAAAAAGCAAGGCAGCATTGGGTTCAGCATAGGAGACCATCTTAAGCCATCCCCAAACAACCTCTCCCCCAGCCACCCACTATAGAGGCTGAGCTGTGCAAAGCCCTAGGCTTTTCTTAGCAACTGTTTAAGGCCTGCTCCCTGTCTAACCTCATCTCTCCTCTACACTGACACTGCTGTAGACATCTGACCCCCTTCCCTCTGCATTCCTGTTTGCCTTGGGGGAGATGCTCATTCTCCCACATGGACTTGCCCCTAGACTTTCCTCACTGCCCAGTTGGGTTTGGATCCCTCAGAACTGAAACCAGCCTGCTAATCTGCCCTGTTCTCCCATCCTGTCCACCCCTGACATTGTGATTCATACAATAAGGAAGAAATTCCTGACACTTAGAGCTGTCCAAGGATAGCTGGGCAGGGCCGTCCGCACTGACCCAGGCTTTGGGTGGGGGCTGTCCAAGCTGGGACTCCTTCCAGTGGTTTCTGTTGACTTATATATTCATTTTCCTATGAGCCTTTCTATTATAGGTCACAGGTTTTTTTTTTTTTTTTTTGTAGAGACAGAGTCTCACTCTATCGCCCTGGGTAGAGTGCCGTGGTCTCTATCGCCCTGGGTAGAGTGCCGTGGTGTCACACTGCTCACAGCAACCTCCAGCTCTTGGGCTTAAGCGATTCTCTTGTCTCAGCCTCCCTAGTAGCTGGGACTACAGGCGCCCACCACAGCGCCTGGCTATTTTTTTGTTTTGCAGTTCGGCCGAGGCCGGGCTTGAACCCGCCACCTTCGGTATATGGGGCCGGTGCCCTGCTCGCTGGGCCACAGGAGCCACCCCCCACCCCAGTGTTTCTATGCTAGAGCCTATTAGTATAAAATGGGAGTGCATAGAGGGGAGTCTTCAGCAAATCTTAAATTTTATCTAAAATTCTTTAAATAAAAATCAAAACATTCTTCCATATTCCTTGTATTCAATTCTACCTGGTCTGTCAGCTATTGATACTAAAACATGTGCTACACAGAAAAGCCAAAGCGGTAAAAATTTAGGTTTGAGTTTGCATATACAAATGGTCAAACTGGCATTGGTATTGGGCATGTGTATAACCCTGAAACAAAGGTAAGAATAAAATCTCCTCCTTTCACCCCTTCCCCCTTCCTACCTGCAAGACATTGTTGTGGACGTTGAATTGCTGGCTTATAATTTAGACTTGCCTTTACAATCTGCTTGAACCCAGAATAACAATAAGATGGAACCCACATCCAGGATTCATTTAATGATGTGTGCCATCTCATTCAAATAATGAATGCATCACATTCTGATGTTTTAGTTCTTTGGAGAAATTATGAAGACTGTGATTTACATAAAAATAGGCAGAAATTATTCGAAATCAAAAGAAAATCTTCATTTACCAAATAACTTTTGTAACAGATAATTGTTGCCAAAATAAGCTTTTTTTCTACAAAGCTAAAGAGTATAAAGTCAAGTCATCATTGCTAAACCAAATGAATTCCATTTTAATTTTCAAAATAATGAGCTACAGCTAAAATATTGGGGGATCCATATTAACGCTTTCAAAAAATACACTACTGCACTGGTCCTGAAGAGTAGCCCAGCAACCTGAAAGTGTTCAGGGAGTTTCCAACAGATGGTATGTTGACTGTTGTATCAACTTCATGTTATGTTAACTGACGTATCGGGAATATACAGAGTCTCAAGCTGTCAGCCTGGGTAGAGTGCTGTGGTGTCACAGCTCACAGCAACCTGAAACTCTTGGGCTTAAGCAATTCTCTTGCCTCAGCTTCCCAAGTAGCTGGGACTACAGGTGCCCCCCACAATGCCCGGCTGTTTTTTGGTTGCAGTTGTCATTGGTGTTCAGCAGGCCCAGGCTGGGCTCAAACCCTCCACCTTTGGTATATGTGGCCAGTACCCTACTCACTGAGCTACGGGCACCGTGCCAAATCATGCAACTTTTCACAACACTCTTATTCCCTCCTTCAGCCACAATGTGGACCACTTGGCAGATTGCCCAACCCTGCTGGCCCCGTGGTGTCCAGGGCTCTGCGGTTTACTCCTCAGCAAAATAAGTGCACTGCTTTTCTTTTGTGACTGGCTTCAGACAGGAAGAATTTTTTTTCTTTTTTTAGAGACAGAGTCTCACTTTATCACAGCAACTTCCAAGTCCTGGGCTTAGGCAATTCTCTTGCTCAGCCTCCTGTGCAGCTGGGACTACAGGCACCCACCACAGCTATTTGACAGTCAGAATTATTTATATGAAGAGTACTGTGGTAAGTTAGTTTAACCCCAAACCACTCTTGCTGTATTCTATCTCTCAGACATTCTGAATTTTGCCCATAATCTCTGGTATTAATTCCAATTTATGGATGGAAACAAAATACTTTTCTGTTATTATAACGAAATTAGTCATCATCTCAAAGTCAACATGTCTGGAGCTGATCCTAACAGCTTCCCTGGGGTATCTGTGTTCCCCAGACCATCAGCTTTCCTTCCATGTTTTTAGTCTCTGACACAGGTGGACACCATCCTCATGCTCACCATTTTTACTTGAAAGTGCGATTTTGTTTGGGGTTTTTTCTCTGCTTAATACTTAACTTCCAAGCTCCAGCAAGCTCTGCCATTTCTTCCTGTCCATTCCATCTCCTTCCTCTCTAATCCAGCCTCCAGTGGTTTTTCATCCCATTAACCTAAATCCTTTTCATCATCTCCTTTGCCTCCAGTGTTACCCTCGGCAATCCAGACTGCATTCTGTTCTAAACAAGTCTTCTTAATTAAACAGCCCGTTGGGTCAGCTGCTCCAGTGCTTAGGGACTTAGCCACAGCCACCACTACGTACATGTTCAGTGCTTCTTTGCCAGGCTTGGGACAGACGCTTTGTACATACACCAACATGAATTCTCACATGAGCTGCACAGAGCAGGTATTTTCACTCTATTTTACAGGTAAAGAAATAGAGCATCATTTCTTTTAAATGATTTGCCCAAGATTTCACAAGTTAGGACAAAGCAGAGACTCAAGTCCAAGTCTAACCCCATGCTGTACGTGTTACGCCATGCTCCTGTCTAAAAGCTTAGATTTCTAGTTAGGTACTAACACATAAGGAACCTTCTGATCTAATCTTACGGTTCACTGCTCTCTAGCAGGCACCTTCTACCCTTGGGGGAAGGTCCAGCCCATGACCCTCACCTGGTCCATTCTAATGCCTCCTCCCTACCTTTGCTTTAATATACTCCTCAACCCAGAAATATTCTCTCTTCTTCCTTCTGCTAATCTAAATATTATTCTTCAAGGTCCTAATCAAGTTCAGTCTGCAACATAAACTACTCTCAAACCAGTATAGTCCTGGCTGGTATCCCTTTTCTGAGAGTTAACTGATGATCAGTCCTCTGTAGTTGACTTGGTTACAATTTTGTGTCTCTGGTTAGACATGAAGCAAGAGCAGGATGCAGAGATTATGGAAATGCTCAGCAGACCTACAGGCCTGCATCTGGATTGCATTTCTGGCTGTGGGGCATCAGACACGCTGCTTGTGTTCTCTGAAGCTGAGTTTCCTTATCTGTAAAGGAAGATAACAGTCTTCATTTGGTAGGATTGTTACACAAATTTAATGCGATAAACCATGTTAAGCCCTTCCAGGGTCCTGCTCTTATTGGTCTCGAAAAACATGTGTGTTTCCTTTCGTCTCTCATAGTAAGTCTGTGACTCATTCTTGAGAAACTAGCATGGGCGATTAGCAGCAGTTCCTGCATTTTCAGTTGTATAACAGGATGTCGAGTGGCTTGCTTTGATTAAGGCTTCAGATGTAAGAGAAAATATTCCAAGTATCCAGAACGATACTCTTAAAAACCCCTCCCCTCAAGGGAGAGAGAGTAGAAAGCAAAAGTGGATTTGGGAAATGGCTTTGTGGTAAGAATTTCCCTAATGTGAAAGAAGAATTTCAAACAAACACTTGAATATTCGTGTTCATAGCAACATTATTCATAACAGCTGAAAGGTAGAGGCAACCCATGTATCTACTGATGAATGAATGCATACAAGGATGTGGACTATAAATACAGTGGAATATTATTTAGCCTTAAGAAGAAAAGAAATTCAGGCCAGGTACAGTGGCTCATACCTGTAATTCCAGCAACTTTCAGAGGTTGAGGTGGGAGGATCACTTGAGGCAAGGAGTTCAAGACCAGCCTGGGCAGCAAAGTGAGAACCCATCTCTACAAAATTTTTTTAAAAACTAGCCAGGCATGGTGACGTGTAGTCCTACCTACTTATGAGGTTGAGGTGGGAGGATTGCTTGAGCCCAGACATTTGAGGTTGCAGTAAACCGTGATCACACCTCTGCACTCCCATGGGTGACAGAGTGAGACCCCATCTCTTAAAAAAAAAGGGAGAGAAATTCTAGCACATGCTCCAACATGGATGAACCTTGAATACATTATGCTACATGAAAGAAGCCACTCACAAAATAGTAAATATTGTGTGATTTCATTTATATAAGGCACCTAGCGTAGTCAAATTCATAGAGGCAGAAAGTGGAGTGACAGTGCCAGGGTTTGAGGAGGGGGGGAATGGGAAATTATTGTTCAATGGGCACCGAGTTTCAGTTTGGAGTGATGAAAAATTTCTAGGCATGGATAATGGTGATGGTTACACAACAAATGTGAATATACTTAGTGCTGTAGAACTGTGCACTTAAAGATGGTTAAAATGATAAATTTTCTGTTGTGTATATTTTAGCAAAATAAACAAAATTTACAAAAGAAGAAGAAAAAGAAAGGATGGAAAAGGTATGGGGCCTGCTAAATTTTCACCCAGTGGCAGGAGAAACAGGTTTACAGGGTCAAAGAAGGACACAAATGAAGTCCCATTTGTCTTTATACCATTTGAATCCTACTGGTTCAAAGTGCAGGTGACACAGGAACAGAAAATCCAATGCAAACTGACTTAAACTATAAAACAGATTTATTGGATGAGGCAACTGTGCTAGCCCATGGTTCTCAGATACGTGTTAAACGAGTGTTAAAACAAGCCTAAGCTTATTAAAACACCGATGGCTGGACCCCACCCTGCAGGATGGGGCCTGAGGCTTTGCCTTTCCAGCTGTTACCTGGGGCCCTGAGGCTGCTCTGTGAACCACGCATCCTCAGACATGCATGTCCTGAAGCTGGGCTCTGGCTCTCCTGTGCCTTGCTTCTCCCCCTCCATCTTCCAGCTTATCTTCAGGCTGATTTCCATATGATAGCGGAAGTGCTTACCCCAGTTCCAGGTCTCCCCTCTGTATAACACATGGTCCGGGGCGGAGAAATGCCTGTGTCACCAGCATTCCAGGCACATGCCTAACTGCATTACTTTAGATCCACCCCACTCACAAGCACTTCCGCTGGTCAGATGTGGAACCTGTGGACTGGCTTCTGCTTGGTGCTGGGCGTGCCTCCAACTTCCCCCAAATCACTGGACCCCAAGGGGAAGTACAAAGGGGGAAAGAGATGGTGGGGAGGTGACAGAGGCTGGGTCACATGTGTCATGCTAGGAGGGTTAGAGCCACATGATTTTAATGAGAGGAATGGCATGATCCATTTCAGCAAGATTGCTGGGACAAAAGTTTAGAAGGACTTGGGAGGGGCAAGTTGCAAGGTTGAGGAGGGAGGCAGCTCCCAGTGGTCCCTTGCCACCCTCTCACTTGCATCCTGACCTTTAGAGGCATTAACCCACTCCCAACCTCACTCTGCTTTCCCTTTCTTTCTTTTTCTTTTTTTGGAATTCTGGTGGGCCTCCAATCTTTTTTTCTTGTTTCTATCCTTCTGACCCTCTGACACGCTGTATTCTTTATGTATTTATTATGCTCATTATTTCTTGTTTGTCTGCCCTACTAGAATATCATCTCCATGAAGGCAGGAATACTTCTCTCCTGGGTTCAGTGCTGTATTCCCAGCACCTGGAACAGTGCCCAGCATATCATAGAAACTCAGCATTTGTTAAGTGAATGGAGAGACCTTGCCATATTTACTTCTGCGCCTTTGCCTAAGCTGATCCTTTTGTGTGGATTCTCTCCTCCTCTTAAACTTTCTAGATTCAACCAAGGCTTCAGTTCCCTGGAATTCTTTCCTGAGTACCAGCTATGAGCTGTCACTCTCCATGCTCAGTATTCCCTTGGCAACTCCTCCTCACAATGAATTGTAATGGCCGTGTTCTCTCTCGTCTTGCCCATAAACTATTACCTCCTAGAGGCAGAACAGGATATTATTGGCCTTCTTCACAATGCAAACAGAGCATAGTGCCTGAGGTACTGGAACAGCAATATAAATTGTTGAATGAATGAGTTGATGAACAATTACTAAATATTGCTCAATTAGTACTTAATAAAAAACAAAAAAAGCAAAGCCCAAATGCCTCTGCTAGTTAGTTTCCTATGTAGCCATCTTCATCCCTGATAATAACAATGAGAAAAATGACACAGCTTTGCCTGCATTCTACTTGCTCTATATCTGCTGTGGTCACAGTAACTTGCTCCAATACATTAATAGCACAGCCTCTTTCCAGAAGCTGTCATTCTAGAGTTTCTGCTCTAAGAGCTGAGCTCTTGTGCTCAGCAGCAGAGATGGATTTGGCCAAAACCAAATCAATTATTTTTGTGTAGCACTGCAGCTATTGTAGGCCCAGGTGACAACCAGGCCTGAGTTAGAAGGACTGGGCCCCGTGGTAGCTCAGGTTGGCATAAGACCACCTGGTCCTCTTCCACTGTACCTAGCTCTAAGGCTTGCTTTCTTTCCTCAGGCTGTTCCTAGATAGACCACCTGGCAAGTCCAAGTTCTCTGGATCTGTCCCTTTCAGGAAAACTGTCTTTTCTTATAAAATTGCAAGGCCAGGCAAGGGGGCTCACACCTGTAGCCCTAGCATTTGGAAGGCCAAAGTGGGCGGATTTCTAAAGGCCAGGTGTTTGAGAACAGCCTGGACAACATAGCGAGCCCCCATCTCTATAAAAATTTTAAAAATTAGCTGGATATGATGGCATGTACCTGTAGTCCCAGCTACATGGGAGGCTGACGCAGGAGGATCACTTGAGCCTAGGAGTTCAGGACTGCAGTGAGCTATGATTATGCCACTGTACTCTAGCATGAGCTACAGAGTGAGATCCCATCTCAAAATAAATAAATAATGAAATTGCAGATTTTTTTTTATAGCCAGAAGGAATTTTCAACCTTATCCCAATAGAATTTACCACATTTACAGATAAAAATATTGAGTTAAGGGTTTTATCATGGAAGCAGATAAAGGTTATTATTGTTAATGATTCTAATGACAAAGAAGTTGACATTACATTGTCACACAAATGTCTGGCGTGGATCACAAAGACAGAGCTGATCCCTCACATGCAACACCATCCTCACCAGTGCCTTGAAGTCCTGCTAAAGATATTCTCCCCAAGTGGCTCTGACCCACAGTGAGCCTCTTGTTCTTGGACTCCTAGAGCATTGAGGGGAAAATGCTGGCTCCCAAGCGCAGAACAGAAGCACTGGGCTAGCTGTAGTGCTCAGCAAAATTGTTACAAAGTAAACCAGGCAGGTACCAAAATAACAAGATAACTACTGGCCCAAGAAAAGTGCCTAGTACTTTCTTGCCTTGAAATGGGTAGGCACAGACCAGCCCTGACTGCTTTAGAGCTGCTTTTGCTGTCACATAATGCCCTTTAGCTAACGGTAATACTAAAATCCCCACCTGGTGGGAAATTGTAAGATCATTAATATAACATGAGTTGCAGGACAGCAGATGATGATGGGTCTGGGCCTATGTAATTTATTTCACTGTGTACCGGAAAAGACTCAATGTAAAAACCTCACATAGTACATTGGAAAGGGATGTAAGGGAACTCCACAGGGTGGGCAGATAAGGATTTTCCATGCAAGAAAATTGTGGGAGAAATTCCTATTCCATGCAGAAGCAAGTACCCTTCTGAGTAACCTCTAATAATCTCGTCAACTCTTCAAGCTGATCTTGTTTGAGTCATTCTTTTGTCTCTACATTCCCTCTCAATTTAGAGCATTGGTTCTCAACCGGTGGGTATCGACCCACAGGAACTGTATTAAAGAACCACGGCATTAGGAAGGTTGAGAACCACTGGTTTAGAGGGAGACGGTGTTTTTCTCTGGGACAGTGCAAACGCAGTCCCTCACTACCACAAACTGAGTGGTCAAGTTTTCCACTTCTGGGGAAATCGCAGGGGTCAGCATATCTGGAGTGCATGCTGGAATTTTCATGTAACAAGTTTTCAGCTGGAACCAATTTATGATGTTGTAATATCTGGTATTTTAGAATTCTCTGCTTCATGTGTGCCTCTTTTCTGTTGTTTTCTGAATTAAATCCTGGGGCTCTGAGAACAGAAGGCATAGTAATGTGTGTTATACAGCATGGCTCTTGACACAGGAAAACTGTTTAATAAATAAATTCCCATGAAATAATTATCATTGGCCAAGTAAAAGCCCATGCAGCGCCATGACTTATTCGTGGCGGGGCAGTTCTACCATCTTTGCACAAGGATAATATTTTAATAAATGCATGTGCATTCAATAGTGAAAACAATCTGTATTCAATACCAAAAACATTCTAAGGAGGTGACCTGTGAACAACTTCTTCCACTGCTTTCTTTGATATTTGACATATCATTTTATTCTCCAAGTAGTTAGGCAATATTTTGTGCTTTATTAAAAATGATATTTTTTTACAATTTAAATTAACACTCATTGAATGTCTCCATTGTACAAAGCATGGTTTCAGGTAATTTGGGAATACAAAGAGAAACACAAAATAATCTCTGCCCTCAAAAAATTTAATCCATCAGAAGAGACAAATACCTACATAAATCAACATAGAGAAAGGCATAATGAGATAAATTCCATGAAACAAGTTCAACAAAGCACATCAGAAAGACAAAAGAGTCATGGAAATACAAATACCGAATTTAAGGTTGAAAAGTCTTTAAAAGTCATCCACTGTAATTCTACAAAGGTCACTTGAATTCCCTCTACAATGTAATCAAATGACCACCTATCTAGCTTATGTTTGAATAGCTCCAATAACAGAAACTCATCTCCAAAATTTCTAGCCCTAAGGTGTTTTCTTTCTCCTGTCAGTTGATATAGGTGAAATCAAGTAATGTCTAATCCCTGGGGCAAGTCACTCTCCTGTCCTAGGTGGCCTTGGGCACACCTATTTGCAATCTGTCACATGTTAATATGCAGGGATACTTCTATACATGTTTGAGTTCTATACACGTAATGTTAAAACGTATACAAAACAGAATAAAAATGATGAGATAAAGATGAAATATGTAATACTTTGAAATGATCTTACATTTTATTTGATTAACATTATCCATCCCTTTGCCCTCATTGTAATTATGCTATGATTAATAATGTCCTAAATGCTTCTATAATCATGATGGCTTTATAACAAAACAAGCTAATATTTCAACATGTAATACAGTTTGATTTATTGTTAGTGATAGTTTTAAATTCACATTTCAAAAGGCTTCTGTATAATTTCAACTGTGTTTAATCAGCTTGTATCCAGGATTGATTTTTACCTCGTAATGTAGCTAAGAGAGAGCTAATTATCAGTGTCGGGAAGTACAGTTCTGCCTTTTTCTTGCTGTTCTCTTATGCTTATGTGTGCTATTTGCAATAATCATTTTAAGCCACTTTCCCATTTTCTTGGGACTACTTCAGTTAGATCAAGATAATCCTCACTGAATATGTGTCTGAGAGCCCGCAAGGAGCAAAGCTGTGGAAGCTGCCGTTGTCCCCCTGCCCCTTCCTTAGGACCCCTCACGCCTGTAAGGAACATGAGACCTATTTGCTTCCTGTACCCCAGTGGAGCATCATGTTCACACCCCCCTCCATTTGGTGATCACTTTTCACAGAGATTTCTATTTGGTTTTCTGCTGCATCTGAAAGGGGGTGAGAAAATTTTTCCTTCTATTGAGTTGAAACCAAGCTGGATGATAAACAGCCAATCTGCTCCCTTCTGACATGACCTCCACAGGCCTTGCATCTTTCTGCCTTCAATGAGTTCCCCAAACAGCCCCTGCTAGTTTAGCTCTGGGTATCCGCCGAAGGCCCTCTCTATTCCTTAGCTTCCTTACAGGATCTCTGCCCTGCCCTCTGCCAGTCAGTCCTGATGCTACTGGTATTCCAGACTGTTAAAGGAAAAAAATTAAAAAGAGAGAAAGAGAGAGGGAGATACAATCTAGTAAACATAACTTTGTTTTCATGTAGAATATCTGCAACATAGTGAATAGCAAAATTTAAACATTGAAATCATCCATCTGGATCTGACATCCTAGATCACAGTCGCTGAAGCCAATCTCAGAAACTAACTACTGAAACATTTTGATATATGCCCTTCCAGATTTTTTCTATGCACATAAACGCACATACATCTATATTGCATTCTATTTTTTTTAAACATTAGACATTTCAAATGTAGCAAACACATCTATCTGGTACTGAATAAAACCAGGGGCTGAAAGTGGCCTGGTTATAACAAAAGCTTAAATTACAAGGCACTACAAAATTTTCTAATGTAGACATTGCTCTCTTTGGCAGAGAAGGTTTTGACTCTGAGTCTGTGTGCGCGTGTGCTAAGGCATAATGGAGACACCTTTGTTCTGAAAAGACTGTTGCAGTTTATAGTTGTATAATCCCGACTCCAGATAGGTATTCAGCTTCTTTTTTAGACTTTCAATCTGGGAAGCTCAAAGCTTCCTAAGGCAGCCTGTTGTATCCTTCCCACGTCCACATCCTGTTAGGAATCTATACTGAAAACAAAAGGCATTGGTTCACAAGGTCCAGCAAAGGCAGTGAGGAGCAGAGAAAGCTAAAGAGAGAAATTAGACTTAGAAATGGGCAGTGAAGGGGAATAAAAGATGATTTTTACAAGCACAGTAGCAAACCCCTGAAGGTCTAGCTACTGTGGAAAGGGAAGGATAAAGTATTAGGAACAGCCGAAGCCACTGGGTTTCAAGTCAATTATAAGATAATAAACGGCATTTCAGTGTTTGGGCTGCCACGTTGTATTATTGTTTATTCCTTTGCATTTTGGGAGAACGTTCTCCTAATCACAGCAGGCACGGCCCAGAAACCCTCCTTTATAGGTCATGACAACTTCAGTAACCCCACAGGGAACTTTTCTAAAATGCAGATAGTTCAAAGTAAAAAAAAAGCACAAGTGAGTTTCCTTGATTCAAAGAAGCAGGGGCTTGGACAACAATATCATTTATTTATAATACATTAGCATAAATCTGAACTAATATTCCTATCTAGGCTTGGGCTTAGCGGGCAGAAAAAACCTGAAATCTGAGAACTCCCAAGAAATGTGGAGGCCCTTCCCTTCTATGCTCTCATTTTACTTCTGTGACCAATCTGGATTTGGCAATTTCCCTCAAGAATCTGGACCAGGTATGGGACATGGCAGGGATGCCCCAGGTCACTTGTCAGAGCCAATGCTTTGGGCACTTTTGCTGTTTGTGGCAATAGAGTACAAAATCCCAACCCAGGGACCAGACTGATCTCAGCAAAGAAAAAACCAAGAAGGAAAGACTGACCAGTTTGTTTAGTTAAATACGAAAATTTTTGTGTAGGGAAATAAAACCCACAATAAAAATAGAAATATAAAAGACAAGCAAAGGAAATAGTGTTTGCAAAATATATGACAAAGGAATAGTGCCCATAATAAGTTGTGAAACTTCTAAAAATTGATTTGAGATGAACTAGCCAATAGAAAGATGGTCCCCTCCACAGAAACCGGAGATTCCATTTCAAAGACTTGGCTCCCGGGTCCTTGAGAAGGTCATTCTTGGACCAAAAGCTGGCAAAAGGCTTATTTTGCTGGTTAACATACATGTCAGAGTGGGCAAGAACGAAAGTGGTTACCACAACTACCAGGTGAGCATGCTGTGAATTCTGGGTGGCCAGTGGCATTCTCACATCCTGTCACTGGAGGACAAGTTATTGTTTACCTTGAGAATAGACATGAACTGGATGGGTGGTATCTGCTTGACCACTTAAAGCGCGAGACTTCCTTCTTCTCTGCAATCTCTTTAGCAGATTGCTTGTGATGTCCATTACATTCTACTTTAAAGTTTACTGAACAATAAAACTGTTTCCTCTTCTTTTACTTTTTTTTTTTGAGACAGAGCCTCAAGCTGCCACCCTGGAGAGAGTGCCTTGGCATCACAGCTCACAGCAACCTCCAGTTCCTGGGCTCAAACGAGTCTCCTGCCTCCGCCTCTCAAGTAGCTGGGACTACAGGCACCCGCCACAACGCCCAGCCATTTTTTGGTTGCAGCCATCATTGTTGTTTGGCGGGTCCGGGCTGGATCTGAACCCACCAGCTCAGGTGTATGTGGCTGGCGCCTTAGCCTGTTGAGCCACAGGCTCCGAGCCTCTCTTCTTTTACTTTTGTGGAGAGGTTTTCTGGGCTGGCAGGAAGTTTTGTTTTTAGCTGTATTTTATCAACACAAGTCATTCCCTCAAAATCAGAAGTGCTCCAATGTCCTGGTCCCAATATTTTCTCCATGGAGGAAAATCTTCAGGGAAGCCAAATAACCTGTAGAAGATTACTTGGTGAGTGGAATTGTGATCCCCCCAAAAGATGTATTGGGGTGCTAATCCCAGTACGTCAGAATCTGAACTTATTCTGAGATGGGTTCTTTAGAGAGGTAATCACATTAAATTACGTCATTATTGTGGGTCCTAATCTAATCTAAGTGGTGTCCTTATAAAAAGGGGACATCTGAACACAGAATTAGGCACACATAGAGACGATGTGCAGAGAAATACCGAGAAGGCAGCTATCGCTTAGGATAGAAGGGAGTCTTGGGACAGGTCCTTCCTTCACTGCCCTTAGAAGGAACTGCCCCCAGTGACATCTCGATTTTGGACTCCAGAATTGTGAGACAATGAATTTCTATTGTTTCAGTCACTCAGTAGTACTTTTATATGCATGTGGTACTTTGTTATGGCAGTTGTAGCAAATGAATACAGTGAGAATGGAGTCAGAGCAAGGAGATATTAATGCATGAACTGAATCTAAAATGTTGTTGACTATCCTAGGCCTTTACCTCCCTGATAGGAATCCCTCTACCTGAGAAGAAGGCAAATAAGCTCACGGATTGTATGGAATTGAGAATATAGATCTGAATCTTATTAAAAGGTCAGTGCAAAGCTATAACCATCAAAATAAATAACACATTAACAAAGCATTCGGATATAGGGATGACAAGAAATATTATTCTGAGGTCTCTCTGTCCTCAACTGAGATAACTTAGTTTGATGGTCTTCAAATAAGTTAAAAATTCATAAAAATACCCAGCTACTTGGGAGGCTGAGGCAAGAGAATCGCTTAAGCCCAGGAATTTTAGGTTGCTGTGAGCTGTGCCACAGCACTCTATTGAGGGTGACATGGTGAGACTCTGTCTCAAAAAAAAAAAAAAAATTTGTGACAATAAAAACATGTGACACATTTGAATGTGTTTGGGAGCACACTTTTAAATTGAGCTTAAAATGTTTTATTAATAAAATTGAGTCACAGTGTTTTGGAACCTACAGGCTGCAAGGGCAGGGCCAGGACTCCTGCCATGCCATGCGGTGACCTTGTCCTGCAGACACCTTTGGGCGGAGAGTGAGCCTTTTATTTCCTCCAGGCAGGGGCAGCCACACTGGGGCATGACCAGATTTTGATTCCCTTTTGTTCCCCACTCTCCAGGTGTGTTTGTGCTATGCACAGCTGTGCGGCATGGGCCAAGGTCATGTAGAGCGAAGGTCTCTGATATCTGTAGCGCAAGACTCTACGCTGTTCCAGTGTAGCAGCAAATCGTGCTTGCAGTATTCGAATCCTGGGAGGGGAAGGTCTCAAGATAGGTCAGATTTTACTTCACTGTTGTCCCATACTGGCCAGGCAGCTTTTTAAGCCAGGCTGCTCCTTTGTGCTCTGCAGGCCCTACAGATATTCGAGGAGATTCCTCAGAACTGGCCTCCCCTGTTACCTTCCTTGCTCCTGTTCTCCTTTGACTTTGATCTTGTTCCTCTTCAACTCCCAGCTCTTCATTGTGTGATCCCTCCTTTCTCTCCACTGCTGCATCCTGTAAGCTTGGCTCACACACTTCCTAATTTGGGGCTGGAGGCTTTCTTCTGTTACTAAGGCTTAACTCCTGAGCTGGGGCAGGAACTTTCCACCCCAGCCTCAACCTTCACAGTCCAAACCCAGCTCTGGGACACTCACCCAGAGCCCAGTGCAGCCCCTCAACTTCACTTCTCTTCTCTCCAGGTGGGGAGATGAAATTTAACCCTATTTTTAAAGCCCCCAGTTGTTAGCTCTGGCATGATTGTTATTGTGTTTTATCTTTCACATCAAATGGGTTGATATTTGCTTATTGCCCCCAAAATATTTATTTTTCTTTTTAAAGACAAAGTCTTGCTGTCACACAAGCTGGGGAACAATGGCACAAACACAGCTCACTGCTGCTCAAACTGCTGGGCTCAAGCAATCCTTTAGCCTCCTGAGTAGCTGGAACTACAGGTGTGTGCCACTATGTATGATTGATTTTTTTATTTTTTGTAGAGATAGGGTCTCACTCTTGTTCAGGCTGGTCTCCAACTCCAGGCTCAAGCGATTTACCTACCTTAGCCTCCCAAAATGCTAAGGTGGGAGGTAAATGGGCAGCTTCCAGCAAGTGCCAGAATTACAGGCATGAACCATAGAATTTGGCTCCAAAGTCTTATAACAGTGATATACTTTTAAAATTGAAAGCCTTTTCACATACACGTTATGTGTTTTCACTTAAAATCTCTGGGAGGAAGGTATTGTTCTTTCATTTACACTTGAGATACTGACATTGATGTTGGGGGACAGAATTTATAACTCCAACCCAGCCTGTGTTTACTGGCTTACTGAGTCATTGTTTTGAATGAAAATGTTGATCTAATACCACTAACAAAAATTTTTTAAAAAAGCAAAAAGTTCTCCCCCAAACCATGAATTATCGTTGGCCACATAGCTCAAGACATTTCATTTTAGTGGAAGATATGTGTCAAATTTTGCCTTCTGAATGACAAGACTGACCTTTATGGAGGAGATATTTCAGCTTAATCAGGAAAATGCAATATCCAAAGTCAATTTCAATTGTTTCTTCTCCATAATTATTATTGTTTATTAAACAGCTCATTCTAGAGCACATTTTCTCATGATATTTGTTGCTGTGTTGAACTAGCTACACGGATGGCAGTGGGTATTCTGCACTGCACAGCAACTTCTTTCTGTCTTTTTACAAGGCAAGGCCCAGGCAATGTGTAAGTTGGGGAGAGCAGAGACTTTCACTAGATGGCCTGCAATCCATTTCCTCCTTTCTTCCTTAGTAATGGAACACTTACCACTCTGCTACTTGATATTCTTAATAATCTGGCTATTCCAGAATAAAGGCTATGTTTTCCAGTTGCCGTTACAGCCAGGTGTATTCCTGTGACTAAGTTCTGGCCAATGAAATACATGTGGAGGTGTTATGGGCAGCTTCCAACAAGTGCCAGGGGTGTAATAAACACATATGCTTCCAAGCTTTTCCTCGTGTATGCTGGTTGGCATATGGTTGTGATGGCCATGTCAAATGGCAGGAAAGCAGGATAAAAAGATCCTGGGTCCTTGAAAATCAAGGTTTGGCCACATCAGCTGTGGCTACCCTTATCTGAGTATCTTCTGTGTAAGTAAACATTAAATGTTCATCTTCCTGAAATCACCGCTGTTATTTGGAGATTTTTGTTTTGTTTTGTTTTAAGTCCAAACCTACTCGTAATGAGTATATCTTTTTCTTTTTTCTTTCTTTTTTCTTTTTGAGACAGAGTCTCATTATGTCACCCTTGGTAGAGTGCCTGTGGCCTCACAGTTGACAGCAACCTTAAACTCTTGGGCTTAACTCTCTTGCTTCAGCCTCCCAAGTAGCTGGGACTTCAGGTGCCCACCACAACGCCCAGCTATATATATATATATATATATATATTCTTTTTTTTTTTTTTTAATGTTACTATTGTCATTGTTTTTTTAGCAGGCCCTAGCCAGGTTCAAACTCATCAGCCCTGGTGCATGTGGCTGGCACCCTAACCACTGAGTACAGATGCCAAGCCTCTTAATGAGTATATCATGGAACTCTATATGAGTTGTGCTCCTGTTGAAGAAGGAAATTTTTTATGCATTCTCTCCTGTTAAAATATTGATTTAAAAAATAACTGATGCCTGTCTGACTTAGGAACTAATTTTTTGAGTGGCTTACCCTGGTAGGCTTTAAGTTTCCAAAGGAGTTATATATATTTGTCTCTATACATTTATTGAGTACCTCCACCTATACCAGATGCAAAGAAGACGTGAAGAGAGAGAAAGCCCTTGCTTTACACGTACCTATAGTCTAGTTCTAGAAGAAGATGTATAAAAATTAAACTGCAAACTATGTCATATCCACTATAATAGAGGTGCAAAAGCATATGTTTCAGGACAAGTCAGAGAGTAATTCTGCATGGAAGAGTCTAAAAAGATTTGTGGAAGTAGTACTATTTCTCCCAAATCTGGAAGAATAAGTAGGATTTCTAGAGGGGCCTAAAGCAAAGTCACAAAAAAAAAAAAGAGCCCAGAAAATAATTCTGTGTGGTTAGACTACAGGGTAAATCAAGAGGAATAAGTCAGTAAGCCTGGAAGGGGCCAGCATACATCCTATACTGATGTATCCTATCATCACTGATGACTCCCTAGGGAAATAAGAGCCTCCAGAAGTCTTAAATAAGGGGAGTAACATTGTCCAAGCATGTATCTTAAAATAATGATGCAGACAGGGACATGGCCCTTGAACCGGGGTTGGGGAAGTGTCTTATTCATTTGTATCCTCCTCAGACTATCTTTGGCATCATTTAGACCTTTGCTAATCTAAAGTAGATGTTCTTAAATATTTATGAAGATGAATGAATGAATATATGAATGAAGGTTAACAGTGTTGGATTTTTAAACATATGATATATATGTTACATTTGCTAGATCTCCATAACAAAATACTCTACCAGAAAAGATTGGGTGGCTTAAATAACAGAAATTTGTTTCTCATAGTTCTGGAGCTCGTTTCAAGCTAAAGCCTTTTCTCTTGGCTGTGGGTGGCCACCATCTTGCTTTGTGCTGACACGACCTCTTTGTGTGGAGGCAGGGGAGTGAATCCTTTCCATGTATAGGGACAACAGTCCTATCAGATTAGGCCCCACCTTGTGAGTTCACTTACTAATAGTACCTCTTCAAAAGCCCTATATCCAAAATAGTCACACTGGGGGTTAGGGCTTCAACATGTGAATTTGGGGGCACAAGTCAGTCCAGAAATGTACTATTCTGCATAATCTAAAAACAATTCAAATTAGCACAAGCCCTTGCAGAGATTATATTTTAAAATGGAAGGTACTTATGTAAGCAATAACACATGGATATAAAATGGTCAAACCAAAGAGTAGAGAGAGGGAAGGAGTGAGGGGGGTGGGGTCTTGATGTGTGCCACAACTTTTGGGGGCAAAACACGATTGTAAGAGGGACTTTATCTAACACATGCAATCAGTGTAATCTGGTTTCTTGTACCCTCAATGAATCCCCAACAATAAAAAAAAAAGAACAAAAAATGTTCAAACCACTCCAGACTAGTGAGACTACTATAGGCAATAGGAGTTAGTTTCTCCTAGATAGGACTAGGGTGAATTGCCTAGAGCTCCATCAACATTTTACAAGGCACTTGCTCTCAGGGCCATGTGAAAGCAGGGCTGGCATTTGCATCACCCAAGAGCACTTTTAAAAAATGTTATGCCTTAGCTGCTTTACTCATTTGTCCTAGTCCTAGCCCTGTTCTAAGTCTCCAACAAACAACAAGAAGAGCAACAACCAAAAATACAGTTTTGAAACTGTCTTAGTTTGGGTTCCTACAGAAGCAAACTCTGAGATAGAGATTTGAGTAGCTGTGGTTTGTTGGGGAGATGTAGGAACCATGGACTGGGGAGAGAGAAAGTGATAGAGAAGGAAAGGAAGCCAAAAATGTGTGAGTTATTAAACCAGCCATGGAGCAAAACACACTCCCCTGAATCACACCACCTGAGGCAGGAGGGGTTGGGGTATTGATCCCCCACCTCCCCTCAATCTTCATTGAAAGATACTCTAATGGCTATTGCACTTCTGAGCAAAGGACAGAACAAAATCCTCAGGTACAGAGATGCAGGTCTTGAAACTCTAGGGTCCAAGGGATATGAAGCGGGGTGGGCTGAAGAATTCCAGATAAGAGAATGGTTGAAGTGGGCAGAGGATAAGAAATCCCTGGAGCAATTCCTGTACCAAAAGAGGGGAAGTGCAGCCACAGTGGCTTTGTAAGGCTCTCCCAGGGCTATGGGGAGGGTGTGGAGGGAACATACAGAACACAAAGGTCAAACAAGTTTCTTTCGGGCAGAAAGGAACACAAGGAGTTCTGAGCCCATTATGTTTTAGGGCCCAGAGGACTTGAAAAATCATCTGCCTAAATTTGTTAAGTTACTGATGCTGGACTTCTCCTACTCAGGCTCACAAGTGAGAGAGCTCACTGTGCCCCCAGTACCCTTCTTCAGGACTCTCCTCCTGTCCTCAGCAGGAGATAATGGAAAGCCTCTCAAGGAGAACATGGCTCCTCTTCGGTCACCTTCTCTACTCTGCCAAAGCCCAAGAAGGAGAACTCTAGGGTCACTCTGCCCACATCCTTACCTCCCTTCCACTCCTCATCTGTACCACTCATCATTCATTTACATTTACTCTGCCAACTTTTTGTTTTTATATGCTAGGAATTGTGCTAGGTGCCGTGGGTACAAAGATAAGGAATACTCTTATATCCTTATAATGAATGTGGTCTGGGAGAAAGAAACTCAAATGGTACCACATATAGCACAGTGGTTAAGACACTAGATTTAGGAGTCTGACTACCAGGCTTTGAATCCTGGCTCTCCTATTTATTACTTATGGCCTTGGACAGGTTACTTTACCTATCCTAGGTACAATTTTCTCATCAGCGTAATGGAGTTAAGCTCATAGAACTTACCACCAAAGGTCCTCACTAGGATTACAGGAGGCAACTCATATACAGCACTTAGCACAGAGCCCGGCAGATGGTAAACAGGCCATGAAGGGGAGCAATCCCTGTTACTCCCACAATACAGCGAAGAGCCAAATATGGGGGTGCAAAAGCATGCTTTGGAACAGAAGGGCCCAGCCTGTAACCTGGACCAGGGTGGGAAATGATTTCAGGGAAGGTTTCCTAGTATAGATAAATGGCCTCCAGTGAGTCTTACAGTTTCAGTTTTGGATCCCAAGGGCCTACCAGGTAACTGGGACTCAAGTTATAAGTGTTGAAATTCTGAGCATGGACAGATGTACAAAAACATGGGCAGAAGGATGGAGACAAAGAAAGCAAGAGTGATGGTGTAGACCCCACTCATCACAACTCATTCTCTCTAACTGTCCTATCTAATGAGCACCATGATTCTCTCTCCCAGCAGCACCATGCCCTGCATTCCAATAGCAGCCAGTAATCAACTACGGAATTATTTTGTAAGATTGTTTTTCTTTTATTTTTGTCAAGTTTCATCAAGTTTCTATTTGGACTTGGAGAACATTGTCTGATTTCAGAGACTGCTGTCCTCTCTCTTCTATTTTGTACTGGAGAAATTTCAGTAACTTATTCTGGTGTTTTTGAGTCATTCATTCACGGCATTGTCTAATGTCAAGTTAACATTACAGGGATAATAGAATTTCTGAAAAATGTTCTTTGATCTCTTGAGTTATATTTAAATGCATGTTCAGGTTTAAAACACTCAAGCTCTGTCACTTTTGCCAAAGTGTGGAAAGACTTTATAGAGGAGTTATGCTTTGTAACGAAAGTTGGCAAAATATGATGTCAAAATTAGAGAGCAGGCAAATATATTTTGGCAGCTGATGATCCTAAGCCTGGTGAGTTTCTCATCATAAGTCCCATTAAGCAAGAGGAGAAAAAGCCCTGAGTGTAGGGTCTTAGAATAAAACCACAGCAGGAGCAGCAAAGGTTGGGTTAATTATGTTAAAAGCAGCACTGAGACTGAGAAATGCTTTTAACATTCTGAGCACATAAAAATAGTTGGTCTTGATAGTTTGCTGCTGAGCAGTTGGGGAAATGAGTGCTTCTATTGTGGCCCGAAGCCTGCAGATTTCTCTTATGACTCATCCCATGTCATAATTCTAAAAGTTTGGCATGCGGAAGGGCATCAAAGCCTCACATCCTTATTTCCAGTTAACCCCTATTGATACAAAGACAGGCTGCTCTTTAGGATGAGTTTTGTGTGACATTTCAGAGTATATATTCTATGATGCTTTGATATTTGACATAAGGAATGATTTTTCTTCTCTAAATTCAAAAAAGAAAAATAACAGCAGTAGCAGTCACAGCACACACACTCCGTCCTCTCTGTACTCTGGACTGATGCACATGTCTGATCTTGGGAAGTAATTAACATTTCTAGGCTTCATTTCCCTTATCTGTAAAATGTGAATAATACCTACCTGGCTGGTTTGTTGCAGGAGTTAAATGAGTGAATACAGGTAAAAAGCTAGCTTAGCAGCACGTCTGACACACGCTCATTGTTCCATACACAGTAGCTGCTGTTTTTGGATATGCTATTGTTAGTACTATCAACAATGTATTAAGAATGGCATTGGCCTGGACATCAGAAAAGCTCAGTTTTATAAAAGTAACTGCTTAACCTATTGTTTAACATATTTTGCTTACTCTTTTTTTTTTTTAGAGACAGAGTCTCTTTATTGCCCATGGTAGAGTGCTATGGCATCACAGCTCACAGGAACCTCCAACTCCTGGGCTTAGGCGATTCTGTTGCCTCAGCCTCCCAAGTAGCTGGGACTACAGGCGCCCATCACAACGCCCGGCTATCTTTTTGTTGCAGTTTGGCTGGGGCGGGATTCCAACCTACCACCCTTGGTATATGGGGCCGGCACCCTATCCACTGAGCCACAGGTGCTACCCTATTTTGCTTACTTAATCTATTTTTAACCATAAGTTTCTCATCTTTTTTTTTTTTTTTTGAGACAGAGCCTCAAGCTATCACCCTGGGTAGAGAGCTGTGACATCACAGCTCACAGCAACCTCTGACTCCTGGGCTCAAGCGAGTCTCCTGCCTCTGCCTCCCAAGTAGCTGGGACTACAGGCGCCCGCCACAATGCCCAGCCATTTTTTTTTGGTTGCTGCCGTCATTGTTGTCTGGCGGGCCTGGGCTGGATTCGAACCCGCCACCTCAGGTGTACGTGGCTGACGCCTTAGCCCGCTGAGCCACAGGCGCCGAGCCCATAAGTTTCTCATCTTAAAGAGTAATTTGGCTCAGATAACTTTCTAACTTTAGTATTTATAATTCTATGACTAAACTGGTCAGTATATTGAAGTCCTTTTAGCTCTATCCCAAGTCTCTGCATCATTCTTGAAATACTCTTCAACCACAAGCAGGTCTGTATCTGGTGGTTCGTGAGAAGAGTTTGTGCTGCACACTGGCCAGCTCTGTGTGGGTAGGCGCAGAATTGCTCTGCAGAACTGTGGAGGAAAAGACTATTTTGGGCAATGATTTTCAAAGCCAAGGACATAATGTCTAGAAGTGTCTTTTGGTACTAGTGGGTACACAGATAAAATTCAGACTTGTCTCTAAGAGATACCGTTCCCTTGTGATTGAGAGCTCAAGATCAATGGCATAGTCCCATAGCCCTTGATAGAATTTAACTATTTTAACTTGAAAATGAAGAAGAAGTTTCACTGGGGAAATAAAGTCCTCCAGACTGGCTCCAGTTAAGGGCAGGCAGCCAAAATGTATTATAATGACCACTGGCATCTGTGAAGCTCCTTATCATATTTTACACCATTTCACCTGTACAACAAAGGTATAAAGTGGGCAGGGCAGCTATGAACATCCTCATTAAATAAAGGAATAAGAAAGCTGATCTTCAGAGAGGTTTGTGACTTGTCTGAGATTGCATAGTTCATAAGGGTATGTGCTGGGCCAGAGATGCTGGCTTCCTGGCTGCGTGGGGCACCTGTATACTTCCCAGCACTATGTCTGAGCAGGGCAAATCCGCCTTCTCCACTGGCTTCCTTGAAAATGGCCAGAACATTTCAGCATGTCCATCAGACAAACCTAAGCAAAGAGAAGTTTTCAAAGAAGGGTCTACAAGGGCAGTTTTTCAAACAAGCCTGCTGGGTAAATGTAAAGGTTGAGGGGAGGGGAGGCACCGTCTCCATTTCTATCTAGAGGTTCCATTACAGTCCTTCTCAGTAAGGGCTATTAAACTAGTCATTTCAACATGCACAAAAATCACCCATAAGAGTTACAGGCAATCCAAAAGCATAGTTATTTAGGACATTTTATGTAGAAACTTATTTGCTAATTATAAAGGACAACTAGAGCATGTCCACATTGTATTAATTGAATAAATCAAATGCTACAAGAACAAATTTAGGTTCATGAATCAGAAGAAAGGTCATTCTTGGCCTACTGAATTTTGCTTAGTCAGTCCTGCAGACAGAAGATAGCGACACACGACTGGCTTCCCTCTGATTCTCCTTGCTTGGGTTTAAAAAAGAAAGAACCCCTTTGTGGCTCCTCTCTGCCACATTCCTGGAGGCATCCTGTTTGCCCAGGACTTTGTGATGAGAGGACCCTGCCTTAGTAGTCCAGGGGGTGTTGAGAAGCGCTTTTATCACTCTCTCTGACAAGGGATGGCAAATAAGCAATGTTGGCTCTTGAGCCTTGGAGAACCTGGACTCATGACTCCGAGGGAACTTCCAGCTGTAAAACCAAAGATGTCCTTTTCATGGCCTGGATATCAACCAATTGAGAGTGCCTACATTGCTCCTTCTGCTTCCTGAAGGCATTAACCTTACCAAATAAAGAGGGAAAAAGATGAAATTCTCAGAGACCCTCACCTGATTTCCCCTTCACCCTGCCAGGGGCAGGCCTACAGCCATGACCTGTGTGCCAAGAGAGAGAACTAAGTCATATCTGAATGGTAATACTGAGCTTTAGGAGATAGGGCAGGCAGTGAGGTTTGGGAAAAGCACAAATGCTCTGCCTTCCTTGGTACCCACATGTGAACACCCTCCTGCAGGTGCTACGCCTAAAAGAGGTATGTAGAAATGTGTTTCTAAAGCCTGGAATATCTCCAAACCCATTTAACCAGCTTCCCAAAGGTTGGGGTCTCTGTTTCAGAAAGGAAGCCCTCAAATTGGCTTTTTTTCACTGTGGATTTCAACTTGCTAATCTGTGCAACATTTCGTGTATCAAAATCTAAAGGCATCTGAATAAGAAGCCTACAGACAAATTGTGAATGCACTACCAGTAACCCTTGGACAGACTGAAAGGGAATAATGATCCCCATTTACCAAGAGCCAGCTTTGCATAGGAAAAGCACTTTTGCTTTTCATCTTCTCCAAAACACCATGGGGCAGTGTTATTACCATCCTCACTTCATGGTTGAGGAAATAGACTCAGATGGGGCAGAATAATTAAGTTTACGTAAATAGTAAAAGGGAGAGGCATATGTAAACCCAGGCTTCTGCCTACAAGCGACCTTGCCTCCAGATGGACTAGGATGAACAGAGCTTCAGACTGAAGAGAGATCTGGAACATGGCACTAGCTCATCAGAGGGCCTGAGTGCTGCTTTTTTCAGTTCCTTACTCACTGCCTCCCCATCCACTCTGATCTAGACCCTATATTCCATAAAAGCAGTATCTCCACAATTTCTCTTATATCTCCACATTGGGAAATATATAGGTCAAGCTTGGAAAGAAGGAAAGTTAAAAAGATTCATGGAGGTTTCACGGGGCTCAGTATCAAAGCGTGCGTGTGTCACATGCACTCACACACACCCACACTGAGCCTCTGATATGTCCTCACCGCTGCGAATGTGAAGAAGAGAGCATGACCTCTCTGTACTGTGACAGCTCCTGCGACTGCAGCCTGGAGCAGCTGCGGCCTCCCTGTGGTCTCATCACATTACAGAGAGCTTCTCAGTTACTGCCCGCCACCCCGCCTCGCTGCTTTCAGCCTCCAGCTCTCCCCTGTCTCTCTCTCCTGACCTCTCCGTCCTTGCTGTGGATTAGCTCCCCGTGGGTAGCTCGGTTTGTACTTCCCTGAACTGAATCCCATTTCCTCTCTCCTGTTCTGCTCCGGCTCCTTTGGATGTCTACGCTGGTCTATACTGGTCTCCTCCAGTCTCGGCAGGGCCCACTGTGCCCACTGTCTCCCAGGTGATTAAGAATGGGTGTCAAATGAGGACAGAGACCAGGTCTTCTGCTGGATGCCTCCCTGGAGCCAGCTCCTCCCTGAGATGATGGGCACAGATAGGCCAATGCTTGCCCTTGAAGGCTTGCTCTGAATCCCAGCTCTGCCACTTGGGCTATACTTCACTTCCTGGCTTGGTTTTGTTGTTTATATGATGGGTACAACAACCTCCTTCCTCCAAGTGTTGGTAGAAGTCAATGAGACAATGCTACAAAACACTTAGCAGGTTACAGCTATGGGAGAAATCCTAGCCGTTAATATTTTCATTATGTTGGCATTTGTTTTGCTCCACTTATATGACACATATTTTCCCTCATTTCCACCCCTCCCCCATTTGCAGTTTTTAAACATACATTAATTACCTCAATAACCTTTATACGTAGGTGTTTTTACCCCAATCTATAAATAAGGAAACAAAGTCACAGACAGGTTACATAACTTTCCCAAAGTCACACCATTTGTAAGAAAAGCAATTGGGATTCCTTAGATCACTCTCTGACTACGTCATGAGACGACAGTCACAGGAACTTCCAGTGCCGTGAGCTCTGCTGGGGGCTGAGGCAGAGGAGGAGGTCAGACGTGGGCCTGAGGTTGGGCACAGTCAAATGGAGAAACAGGCAGGTAAAGAGACAATGGCTCGATCGGGGGATAAAAGTATTCAAATAGGCAGCCAGGTCCTGGGGGCTCCCTAGGTGATAGGACTCCAGAACTCATGGTTTTTCCACCACCACTGAGCTAAACCTAAGACAGGCTAGATTGTAACCTGCTCCTATGCCTTGGGACAGGCGGGAAGAGAAAGGATACAGGGTGGTGCTCAAGGAGGCCATCTGAAAGTAGGTAGCCTTACTGGAGACAGATTTTACAGGAAGGGTGGTAGGTAGAAATGGGACAAAAAAGCATCTCTGGGTGGTAGGACTAACATGAACAAAGGCAGTGGGCAGAGGGACTTGGGATTCATGGTGGGCCAGACCATGAAGAGCCCTAGAATGACATGGTAAGAAGGTATTTTGAAATCAAAAAGTGAGTCACCTAAAAGCTGGGTCAAGACTGAAGCTATTTTGGGTGGTAGCATGTGTGTGGAGGATGGACAGGAGGGAGGAAAGTTTCAGCCAGGAAAATCAAGAAGGTCTGTCATATTGATCAAGGTCAGTTTGATAAACTCGCTCTGTTACTATGACAGAGAAGGTGGTGGTGGCGTCTGATTCTCAGGACTTAGATTAGATATGAGAAGGGATGGGAAGATGGAGCTTGGTCAGCCAGAGCCTTGTTACTCTGACTAATCAAGCTAACACCTGGGGGAAGAATTTAGTAAATCATACTCAACTTAAACACAAAAGTATTAGTGCCATGAAGGCTATGTTCAACAGTTTGATGAAAATGTTTGCAACTGTATATGAAGCCAACACATTGTACCCCATGATTGACCTAATGCACACAGCTATGATTTAATTAAAAAAAAAAACACTAAAAGAAAAAAAAACACATGAAAATATTTTCTGGGTCTGAAATAGGATGAGCAAGAACATGACTGTAGGTATTACACTGTCAAAAGAAGGAATGCATCAATGGTGATCGACATTTCAGACACAATTAAAAAGAAAATAAGCACAAGTACAGAGGGGTTGGCAGTCCCAGGAGAAAGGCCTTCCAGACCCCCAAATTCAACTGTCCCGTCACTGCAGTGGGTGTATTTTGACTCAGCTGTGGGTCTTCATGTCATTTGCTTTTTAATTGATATCACTGACTCTCCTTCTCTTACTTAATACTCACCAACCCATCTTTTGACTATAATTCTGCTTTTTATGTTGACCTACCTACAGAGGAACAGTAATCACTGAGCAGCCAGCATGAATTTCCAGTACTTTTTGGCAAGAGGTAATGGAGGGTAGAAGTTAAGAATGTGGGAAAATGTGCTTGAGTTTGAAACTTTCTAGTTGTGTGACATTAGATAAGTTAGTTCAAAACTCTATAACTCAGTTTCCCCATCTGTAAAATGGGGACATTGACAGTAACATCTCAAAGGGTTATTTGTAAAGATTAAATGACCTAATGCACGCAGATGCCTACAACAGTGCTCACAGGTGCTCGATAAATGATAGCTGTTGCTATTACAAATCTCGATGGAAGCCAATAACTGACGGTGTTGTGGTTTATATATCAGTCTTTGATGTGCATGGTAAGTGTGAACCATTCTTCAAGCGTACACTTTTATATAGAACTGATATGATTGAGTTTCTAGATATCTGAAACTAAGAACCAGATCCTCTACCAAGGTGAATTTGTTTGTTTGTTTCCCATAAAATATTTGTAACTCTTTGATAGAAGAATTTGTGCCTCATTGTCTCAAATCCCTCACTTCTAGAATGAGATCTGGCACGTGATAAGCGCTTAATACATTTTCACAGAATTTATTGCTATGATTCCAATATTGCCACTGGCTTATTTTAGTTCTGCCTAATAGAAAAGTAATGTGAGCTACAAGTACAATTTTCAGTTTTCTAGTAACTACATTTTAAAAAGTAAAAATATTAGTTAAAGTAATTTGAGGAATTTTTTTTATGCTGGGCTCTTACCACACCATATAAAAAAATTGCACAAAATAGGCCAGGGGCAGTGGCTCATGCCTATAATTTAAGCACTTTGGGAGGCTGAGGCAGGAGAATTGGTTGAGGCCAGGAGTTCAAGACCAGCCTGGCCAGCATAGTGAGACTTCAACTCTTCAAAAAATAAAAATCTAGCTGAGCATAGTGGCATGTGCCTATAGTCCCAGTTACTCTGGAGACTGAGGCAGGATGATTGCTTAAGCCCAGAAGTTCAAGATTGCAGTGAGCTTTGATCATGCCATACTCCAGCCTGGGTGACAGAGCAAGAGACTCTGCCTCAAAAATAAGCAAACAAATTAAAAATTAGCTCAAAATGGTTAAAAGACCTAAATGTAAGAGTTAATACTATAAAAACACTGAGGAGGAATCATGAATGTAAAATTTCATGACCCTGAGTCAGATATGACACTAAAATTTAAGTAACAATAGAAAAAATAGGTATGTTAGATTTCATCAAAATTAAAAACTTTTCTATGCCACAGGACATTATCAAGAAAATGAAAGGGCAATCCACAGAATGGGACAAAATATTTGCAAATTATATAACTGGAAAAGGGACTTACATCCAGAATATATAAAGAATACTTACAAATAAACAATAAAAAGTCAAATTACCCAATTAAGAAATGGACAAAAGGTCTGAATCAACATTTCTTTAAAGAAGATATGCAATGGCTAATAAGCACATGAAAAGATCTTCAACATCATGAGTCATGAGGGAAATGCAAATCAAAACTACACAAGATACCATTTTGCACCCATTAGGGTGGCTTTAATTTAAAAACAAACATAAAAACCCACAAAAAATAACAAGTGCTAATGAGGATGTAGCAAAGTTGGGATCCTTACACATTGTGAGTGGGAATATAGGATACAGTGGAAGACAGTTCGATAGTTCCTCAAAAATTTGTACATGAATGGCACAGCAACATTACTTATAGTAGTCAAAAGGTAGAAATAACCCAAATGTTCACTGATAAACTGAGAAATAAATATAGTATATCCATACAATGAAATATTACTTAGTCATAAAAAGGAATGAAATACCAATACATGTTACATTATGGACAACCTTGAAAACAACTTGTTAATTGAAATAAACCAGATGAAACTGTCCACATCTTTTAGGATTCCATTTCTATGAAATGTCAGCGGTGTTCACTATCCTACTCCTGACGCCACTGGTCGGGGTCCCTTCGTGGTCACCACTTGTCTGGGCCCAGAACTGGCCAGGACTCTGACCCCCAGCTTACCTAGGTTCCGGACACAGAATGCTAGGTGACCTTGCTAGGAAACAATTGCTCTTAGGTGCCTGAGGGCTATTTGCTTTAGCAGGAGGGAGAGAGAGAGAGAAAGACAGTATTCGAGGGAGTAGAGCAGTCATAGTAAGAAGAATAAATCTTAGGAGTCTTTCGTAGAGAGACGTACAGGTGTTCTGCAGGCAGGAGAAATGACAGTCAGTGAGTGGGTCCGTGATAGAACGTTCTTACGCTCCCGACTGCCTTCTCCTCCAGCCCCTTATAGACACACGCTCAGTCTCTACCACAGGTGTAGAGACTTCCAATCCCTGATGCTCTCGTCTCCTGAGCTCTCATGTCTGTTAGGAGAGCCAAATCCCTCCCCATGCCCTTTTCACCAAGGTGTTACATTACCTAGCTATATAGTTGTTTCTTATAACTCTCACTCCTCCTTGCCATAAGCTATATGAGCTGCTACAATGAAATATACAAAATGAGAAAATATACAGAGACAGAAACTGGATTAGTGGTTGCCAGTGATTGTGGGGAGGGAAAACTGGGAGTAACTGCTATCATACATAGGGCTTAGAATGTCCTAGAATTCCATAGTGGTGATAGTTTTCACATCTTTGTGATTACACTAAAAACCATTGAATTACACATTTTATAAAGGTGACTTTTATGTCATGTGAAATTATATCTCTATAAAGAATATATTTTATTTTATTAAACCAATATATCTAAAATATTATAGGCTGACTATCCCTAATCTGAAAATCCTAAACTCCAATTGTTTCAAAATTTGAAATTTTTTTGAGCACCAACATGATAGTCAAAGGGAATGCTCACTGGAGTATTTTGGATTTCAGATTTTTGGATTAAGAATGCTTACATGGTAAATAAAATATAAATATTCTGAAATAAGAAAAAATTCAAAATCTGAAAAATTTCTGATCCCTAGTATTTCAAATAAGGGATATTCAACTTGTATCATTTTAACATGTAATCAGTAAAAAAACTATTGAGGTAATTTACATTGATTTTTTTTCCATACCAACTCTTTGAGATTTTGTGAATAGTTTACAGTTACAGCACATCTCAATTTGAATGTTGCATTTTCTTCCAAAATACTGTATTTAGATTTCACAAAATTTACAATAAAAATAGACTCACAAACCTAAGTTGTCCCATGTATGCTTCAAAGTTTACTATAATTGAATTACATATCAGTTTTTAAATTTTAGTTTGAATTAAAATGAAAAAAAGTAAAATTTTGTCTCCTTAATTGAACTAGACCCATTTCAAGTGCTCAGTGGCCACCATATTGAACAATGCAGGGCTTTCTGAGGTGGACACAGACAACTAACCCTATATTATTCTATCATTCTGAACCAGTGTTTTTATCCCCAGCACAATTCAATTATGATTGCTTCAGTCACTGTCCTATTTAAAGCAGAGCTATATTTTGAGAAGATAGTCTTTCAAGATTCCTCCTCTTTCCCTGCTCCTTTATTTTGGTAGCATTCAGCACTTAGGAAGCTTGTGTTAGCATCCTGGTGGTGGATTGCCCTTTGATATCCTTTCCCCATCTCTTTCTTAGTAACGCATCTTTCGATTTGTGTCGGGCAGCAATACAAGAATGACATCTTGGCTAAAGAGGTAATAGAGAAGCCTAATCCATTCACAGAAAAAGCCAATGGTCTGTGTACAACCTCCCGCTGACCTTCACAATGGTGATGCAGCTGGTTCTATCAAGCCCTTTAATGTGCATCAATATCATCTGCCTGTATACTGCATCTTCTTCTTATCCCAAACACAGCTCCCTATGGAATCATCATGACTAGATTAAAATAGTAAAGATTTATTCCTTAAGCTTGTAGGAGCCCTGGTCCTAAGCCTATAAAGGACAAACAAAATTAGGGCTCTCTTAACGAAGAGAAAGAAAGTTGGCTAGTAGGCAGTAAACCAAAAATGCCTCCCACGACCTCCCATCCTTTATTTTTTGGTTTTTGGTTCAAATGTTTGGCTAATCTTTCTTTCATGTGTTGGGGTTCATATCCTTCCTTTTTGATGACTGGAGAGGTTGAGATGCTCCCAGCTCACTGAAGTGTGAGAATCAACTTTATATCATAGTGGGCTATAGGATTAGGAGATTTGGAAGAAAGGAATGAATTTATATTGGCTACCACCATGTATTTTGGAAGGTATATTTTGGCAAATTATCAACATTTGCTTGTTTGTATATGACTTACCTTTTCATTCTAAAATACAAGTGCTGAAAAATATTGATGACTATAGAGCCTGTCTCCCATTTTAGTTATTTGGCTACTGATTGCTCTCATTTGATTTCCTAACAGCCTACAAAGTGGGGTAATTCCCTAACAGACCCCCTATTAGGGTCAGAGAGGTGAAGTAACTCTCCTAAGACCACACAGCAAGGTTTAGGCTTTCTAGCTGCAGAAGTCTCACCAAATATAGTGTGATAAGCAAAATAGCCTGAAAATGGCCCTGGACAATGAGCTAAAAGGGATCAGAGAGCTTATTCTCTTAGCAGAAGGGACCACTCCCAAGCTCAGTGTTCCACAGGACTGGTCATGTCCCCCCCCACTGCAGGATTTCATATAGTCCTATGGACCCCAAGATCCCCAGATGCTAGGCAGCTGACTTTCCCAGCAACTCCTACAAACAGATGGATCCTAAATCTAGACTGCTGGACTAAGCTGCTTCTATCTTCCCATACTGACAAGACAGAATTCCCATACTTGCTTTATAGAAGAGGTGAAATGGGGTGGGGGAGATATTGCTCCTCTGTTAGAATATGGACCCACACTGCACATCTGTCTGTGGGCCATGAGAGGCAGGGAACCCATGTCTTCACTTCTTGTGTAATCTGTCTGCCTTATAGGTTTACCTTTTTCACAATAAAGTCTATCCCTTAACTCAAACCAGAGGAGCTTATAGAATCTATTCCAAACCTGATGCACAAGAGGTTGTAACTCAGAAGGGACCCAATTTGCACAAGTCAGACATCTGTTTCTTTTTTATACCTACATGAATCAATCATTCAATTGTCCCCACAAATGCAAAGTGATGCATTACAAAACTCATGCAAAGGTTATTTCACCCTTATTTTAAACTTATGCCTTCTAGTTATATTATGTTTATCCATTTAAGTCATTTTAACTTCTTTCTACAAGATAGAATATATGTAAATAAAAACATGTCCCTAAATATTATATGTCACGTATATATGCCCTAAGGACAGAAAGTATGATTTATACTTGAGTATATTCTATCACCTAAAACAAAAGGAATTGATTGGTTTTTGCTTAAGCAATAGTTAATAAAAGAACAAAGAAATTCCTAGAATGTTTTTTTGTTTTTAATGCTAAGATTCCAGTGGCTTATACATATATATTTCTGGAATTATTAATTTCTGATTAACTGTTCTAAACTCATTCCCTTTTGGTCTTTTAAGAAATAGCAGCCACCAAAAATTCTTTTATTGTCCTTATGGAAATATTGTGCTTAAAAAAGAAAATCTTCACATATTTGTTTTCTCATTGGCTGAAACATTCCATCACCTAGTCTGTCTCAATAATTTTCTAACTTTTACAATATTCAGATCATATAGTGAGATAAAATAGAAAAAAGAAAACTTTTAAAAACAGAATGGGTTACTTTGTTGCCCTGATAAGCTTTTTTAAACTGATTTTTAAAGTATTCATTAATTTTTCACATTGCTCCTCTACCAAAAGGACTAAAACAAGAAAAACTAACAATATCAAATGTTGATGAGGATATAAAGCAACTAGAATGTACACACATTGTGATGGGGTTCTAAAATGATACAACTACTCTAGAAACAAGTCCAATAATTTCTTTTAAAATTAAACATACAACTACCCTATTACAGAACAATTCCATTCCTAGATATTTACCCAGGAAAATGAAAACATATATCCACAAAAGAATGTTCATGGAAGCTTTATTTATAATAGCCAAAAAGTATAGATAGTCCTGGTATTCTTCAGTGTGAGAACAGAGACACGTGCTGTAGTAAATTTAGCAAAGAGCAACAAAAGGGAATAAATTAGTGGTACAAGCAATAACGTGGATGAATCTCTGAAACATGCACTGTGTAATAAGCCTTGTATAATGAATGGAGTGTGATTCATATGATTTCAATTACATGAAATTCTAGGACGGGCAAAGCTAAGATATGGTGGGAAAAAATCAGAAGAGTGGTTGTCTCTGGGGTAGACAGAGGTAGACAGGGTAGGTGAATTGACTGACAGGGATCATGAGGCATCTTGGGGTGATGAGACCTATGTTATTTTGACAGGGGTCACAGTTACACAGGTCTATGTGTTTGCCAAAACTCCAGAGAATGTTCACTTAACACACGTGCATGTCATTATGAATAAATAAAACCACTGCAAATAAAATTAAATTCTAGTTAGTGAGACAAATGCTGAAGTATATGGGGAAAGTGATGTTTGCAACTCACTTGGAAAATTAGATGAGTTGATGAATGGATGGGAAAGGATAGATCCCTGGGGGTAAATATGTGATGAAGCAAGCAGAGAAACATGTGATGATAGAATCTCAGTGGTGGGTATATGGATGTTAGTGTTAAATTCTTCCAAAGTTCATTAGCTTTTCTCATCTTCCAAAATTGGTGCATCCTCCTTTCTGTACTTCCTCTAGTCCTCACAGTTCCTGGAGGCACAGAGATACAACTAGAGCCACCCATGCAGTGCTATTTGAGGGACTCCGGAAGGTTTCTCTGCTCAGCATCTCCACCACTTCCTTCTCCCACCAGTCACAAGAAATATTCCTACTAAGGATTTATTCCTTTGGCTCTAGAGGGAGTTTAGGTCATCATAGATCTCCTATCAAAATGCACATATTCTCAGGACAGGGAAGTAATTTAAACCTGGGGGAACTTACTTGTCAAATAGAGAAAGAAATGTCTTTTCTAATAGTAAATAAAATATACAGGACATAAGGTCGAGAGAGGAAAAAGAGAATTAAGAAGATTAAGACACATCAAACTGTACAATATATAGTTTTCCCAGAGCCAGGTTAAAAAGTAGTACTTATCCACAGGGAACAACTCTAATTCCTGTTTGTCAAGGAATAACAACTAGAAGCTAGAGATAGGGTAAAGGTAATGATCACCAAAAAACATTTCTCCGGCCCCAGCCTTGCTGATCTTCTACAACTTCAGTCCTCTCAATTTCCTCTACTTTGTTCTGAGAGGCCGGAGGGGGTATTTTGTGTGTGCCTGTGATTGAATTCTCTCTCCCTCCTCGACCTGCTGAGGTATAAGTTGCTCCTGATGGGCCTGCACAGCAGCCTGGATGCCTGCCCCAGGCATTTCCTCTTGCAGAACATCTCTGGTCCGGCAGTGGGCTTGGTTCAGCCCACGCCTCTGCTCAGTTTCAGAGTTCTAAGATGAGACCCCAAAGAGAAACGTTCCCTTTGTCCTCTAAGTCCCAACCTCTTTCCCAGAAACTTCTCTGACACACTGTTTTTTTCTTTTTATTACTGCAGCCTCTAATGAGATATGTATTATCCTCAGGTCTTGGGCACAGATAATGGGGGCAAGACTGGGGCCATCTATAGGTCAGCCAAGGGCTGTACTGAGATAACCACACACTTTATCACTAACTCAGTCTCCTAGGACAATCTTACAAATCCTAAGGATGAATTCTCACTTCCCTTAGGAGGCTTTTTTGTTCTTCATGCAGGTAAGTGTTTCCCCTTCTGTTTTCAGGCAAGACTGAATAGCAGGGAGATCCCAGCTGAAGCTATTGGGGATGGGACACTAGTTTCTCAATAAAAACAACTGGGAAAAAAAAAAGAAAGAAAAGAAAACAAATGCAAATGGACGTAGACTTCCATTTATGCTGCTGTCTCTTCCACCAAGACATGAGGTCTTATCTCTTCACCTCCTTGCTTGCGAGCTTGGGCATGTGATTCACCAATGACACATTAGCAACCGTGACACAGAGACCTGGAAACAGTTTGTGCTTTTGGAGCGGCTCTCTTTTGCTGGTTTTGAAACCTGATAGCCAGTGAAAAGCCCGAGGCAGCCTATCAGATACTGCAGACCCATGGCCAACCACCTGATGTATGAGTGGGGCCATTCATGATCAACTGGTTTCTGGGTGAACCCAGGAAGAACCAGCAGAAGAACCATCTAGCAGAGCTCAATTCAAATTGCAGAACCCCAAATCATGCATACTCAGTAATTGTTGTTTTAAGCTGCTATATTTTGGGTTGACTTATAATTTGCAACAGATAGCTGATACATTGTTGGATAGGCAGAAGAAGGAATGTGGAATTGATGGAATGAGCATCCGGAATTGATGTCGAGATACGGCCTAAGGTCCTTTTCAGACACTGAAATTCTATGATTTGATGAGAAAATCCCAGCGTCCATAACGAGTATAATACATATAATTTAAACTTATAGTTTAAGACCATATCTTCCCTTCACCTCTCCTTCACATGGTAAATCCCAGAGATAGATGACAGATTATTACATGCACAGATCTCACTATTTCCTGGCCATGCTTTGTTCTGTTACCACCAAGACAGTAGCCCTCTTAAGTTGTGTGCTGTTTGTGATATTTACTTTGCATGATTCATACCCTAATCTTGAATAAGAGCTATGTATATGCATTTAAAAAGTTGAGTCTTATGTATGCAGTTTTTAAATAAAAAGATATTGAAATCACTTGCAAAGTCACACACAACCATAAAAGAATGCAGCTGCACTAAAGGAAATTACTTCAGGCTTCCACCCAGTACAATGCAATTTTCAGTGACTAAGACAGAGGCCTTGAAAATAAAACGCAATAATGGAAATGCTGGCAAAATAACTCCCACTCCTAGAGGAATGGCAAAGAGAGATTAGAATAATAATAACATATTGTGAATTCCCAGTGTTTTTACCTTAGATTGGCAGCAAGTGACAGAACAGCCTTTCATAATGACATTATAATTATATTACAAATTGTTTATCTGAATAGTTTCTGAAAGTCAGAAAAAATAGCACATTTTGGATAAGATTTCCTTTGGCTGAGGATTTTGCTTCCTTCTCCCACATCAGAGATTTCCCAGATAGGGCACCACCCTGACCTGATTTACATACCTTCTGTCCACCTGAGGTTACATACAGGGATTTGCTGAGGGAGGCAGATACATTATCGTACACAACATGTAGTGTCTCACTAAGGACGGCAGACCTGGATATCTGGAAAAATGTCTTTTTCCATCTCCCCCTTCCGGTGGCTTTGACACAGTTTTGTCTTTCCAGCACAGAGACAACAAGAAAGAGATTCCCGTCATTTATGCTCCCCCTCATCCTCTTCTTCTTGCTAGTGTCCCTGTGGGCCTCAAAGGGTCTCTTCCTCCAGATACTGAAGTCTGACACAGCAGGAGGGTCCCTGGGCAGTTTGAAGGTGCAGCTGCCCTTATTCATTACAGAACATCCTCTCTTCTTATCTTGCCTTTTTTTTTAGCCTGAAGGACAAAGACAGAGAGGAGTCTCGATTTTCCCTGTGAATCTTCCCCAGCGGGCAGCCTGTCTGACATCTGAAATCATCTGTGATGTAATAATAATTTTTTTTTAAAATATCCTTAACATCTCATTTTATGTAATTTTGAGGGGGTAACACGATGGGAATTCAGCTTAGAAAACATTTCCACCAACAATCATTCAGACAAATAAAAATGAGGACAAAGAGGATGACTGTGAAGAGCAAATTAAAACAGCCTGCAATGCCAAGAATTTACATGAATCATGCTTTCCAAAGGCCACGCTGCTTGTCTGTTTTATAATAACCTGGAACCTCCTCCTCATCAAGTCTCTCCAGACCTCCCCCCTTAGTTGCTCAACGCTGATTGACTAATGCATGAACTTAGACTAGGTGGATACATGGTGCTTTGAAACTCTCAGAGCTGCAGGAACCAGAGAGCTGCTTTGGTTCACCAGTGCTACTGTATTCCCCACAACAGTCTGAGAGTTGGAGAAACAGAGATGGAGAGTGTTATAGATTTAATTGTGTTTCCCTCCCTGCCCCAAAAGATATGTTGAGCCCTAACACCAGTAAAGTCACCCAGTGAATGTGATTCTATTTGGAAATAGGGTCTTTGCAGATGTAAGCTTAACATGAAGTCATCAGGGTGGACCCCAATACACTATAACTGGTGGCCTTGCAGAAGAGACCAAACACTGGAACAGAGATGCGTGAAAGGAGAACACCGTGTAATGACAGAGAGACTGAATGCCGGAGCTGTAAGCCCAGGAATGCCAAGGATTGCTGGCAAACTGCCAGAAACCAGGAAGTGGCAAGGAAGGACTCTATCCTGCTGGTTTCAGAGAGAGTATAGCCATTTGACACTTTGCTTTTGGACTTTGGGTGGACAGAACTGTCAGACAATAAACTCCTAATATTTAAAGCCACTGGAATGTGGTGATGGTAGCCTTAAGAAGTGAAAACAGAGAGTTTAGGCAAACTGCCCACAGTGACCGGCTCGTGTTGACACAGCAGACAGGAGAAGGCACTCTTTGTGATTCCCATTCCAGAGCTCTGTCCACTGTTCTGGGCATTTCTCCTCTGAGGCTTCACATAGTATATTGTTTATGAATGCTTTCTTACATTTTTTTTTTTGTTCTGGATTTTTATAATGATTCCTTGCAAATAGACTTTTCTGGTCTCCTCCTCACCCCTAAGCAACATTTTGACATATTTGAAACCTACAGATGAGTTGAGAGGCTCCGTCAGTAAGCACACATATTCTCAATACCTTGTTTCACCATGTTAATACATATTGCCCGGCTCGCTTCTCTCTCTCTCCATGTATGTTTTTTTCCCCTTGAACCACTTGAAAGTTGCAGATCTCATGACATTTTACATTTAAAATATTTCAGCATTTACATCTAAGAACAAAACACTCTCTTTCACAATTGGATTCAAGGAATTTAACAGCAATAGAAAAATACTATCTAATACAATGACTATATTTGTATTTCTCCAGTTGTCCCCTATATGTCCTTCAAAGATCTTTTCTTCTGTCCTTCCATCCCTTCTCCTCTATTTTGCCTTCTTTCTTTTTTAGGTCTAGCATCCAATCACCCAGCCATCACGCCTCTTTAGTCTCTTTCAATATGGAGCATTTTCCCACCTTATTTTTACTATTGTGTTTGTCTTTCACAACATTTACATTTTTGAAGAGTCCAATATAATGAAGTTGGCCTATATAATATAATATCCCACAATATCCCATTTTTGAAGTTGCCCTATATAGTGTCCCACAATCTGAACTTGTCTGCTTATTTTCTCATGATTAGATTCAGGTTTGATGTCTTTAGTAAGAATTTTATGTACACAGTGCTGTGTACTTCTCATTGCATCTCACAGGGACGAACATAATATTAGTCAATAATCACCGTTATTGATAGTGTTAGATTTACTGGTTATGGTGTAGCTATCAGATCTTCCCATTGTGAAGGTTATCTTTTCCTCTGTTGCAATCAGTGAATCTATAGGGGATATTTGAGAGAAGACTTGCTCTTACCCACTTGATATGGTACATCTAGAGTTAAAAACAATATTGACTTGATATTAGATACCTCTCCATAGTTGAAATGCAACAGCTAACATGCCCTGTATGACTTACCATGTGTTTTTACAAGGGGTAGAGGTTGGGTTAAGGTTAAAACTAACCTTCCTCTTTTACAAACCACTAGCCTACAGAAATTTGAAGTTCATTCTCATGTATTTACCAGGAAGTACATCTATAATGTTATCCAGGTTTTGGCCTCCTTCAAGCTTTTTGACCCTTATTAAAATTTGTGTGGAAACTTAAGAAGGCACACCAAACAAAGGTAAGTATATCAAAGAGCAAAACACCAGTCAGGTAACCCTAATGCTTAAAGCACAAAATGGCATTAGGTAAATCAAAGAATTTGCTTCTCAGCAGGCGGAGGTTGAAGTATCATGTGTAACACAGAGCTTATTCTGTTACACTTGCAGCAGGGTGATATTTTCCTTGCTGGCTACCACAAAGGACATGAACTTGAGAAAGCAGGACAAAAATAGATTTCATGTCAATCATTTTTAAAAGGTCAAAAATACTCTCTGCTTTAGCTGGAAGTTACTGCTTTGGTAATCAGTGCAACAGTATTAAAAATGTACTTGTGAAGTCTCTGGGTTAAAAACCAAACACAGTACTAGGGCGGCATAACGCACTAAGCTCGCCCTTAGGAAATTCCTATGGTGGACTGTGGGATTTGTGTAGAATTCCTTTTGTATTGTTTTAGCCACTAAGTTGCAAGTTCCATGAGAATAGGATCCTTGTACTGTTTTATCCTCAGTGTTGGGAACAATGCCTGGCACACATTGGGTGTCCAGGGATTACTGGTTGAATGAATTAATAGCTAATAGTAGTGCTCTTCAAGGGCAGGCCAATGCATCATTTCCCCAGAGTGACTTTCTAAGCAAGAGACATAACCACATGACTCCTCCAACCCCTTTTTAGTTACAAAGTTTGCTTCTCAGGAGTGTATAAAGGGGAATAAAGGAGCTCTTTTTGTTTCTCTTTTTCAACCTCCAACAGCTTGGCTAGTCATTTCAGGGAAGACAGGCTTCAAGGCACACCTCTGTGTGCCAGAACATGTCATGATCACACCCTTTGAAGCCACATCTCTCTCTCTTTCTCTATTTTTTTCCTTTGCAAATCAGGAACCAGGACGGACTCACTCATCATCACTGATGAGTTCATCTTCCAATATTTTCATTGGTGAGTTGCTAAAGGTCACAGAAGAGGGAAGTCTGAGGATTATTGGTAGAATGTATAATTTGTTTATTTTACCTTACTTCCCTACATGACTTTGCCTAGAAGTAGCATGATATAAAATTTTGTGTAATTTGCTTAAGTATATGACAGTTAACCAAATAAATGATCTGCCCTATGAACATTAGCAGATTTTTTATTTATGTGAAAATGTTTTAGTTTCAAGGAAGCTGAAAGAACCAACTACAGATAGCACTAGTCCATCTGAATCAGGACTTTCCATACTCAAAGACAGTAGTCAATGAATCATAGAAGGGAGAGGGGCCAGGAGAGAAGCGTTACTCCCGGAAGGAAATAGCAACAATATCAATAAAAACATAGAGTAGTAGCTTGTGCTTACTACATGCATATTGCCAGTTCACAAGAGTCCTATGAAATAAAAACTATTATGTCCACTGCAGACAGCAGTAAACAATGCTTAGCAAGGCTGTGACTTGAAGTAGTAAGGGGTGGAGTGAATACTTGACCGACCGTGTTTGACCTCAGAGCCCTCATGCATGGGGAGTGCGCCCAAGTGCATGGTAGAAAGAAAGCCTTTTATTTAAGATTGTTGTCTGGCAAGTTTTCAAGGAAATCTTGGATCACTTCTTAAAGTGTTTCTGTTGGGAGGAACCCAGGGCAGATAAATTCCTGTAATATCACCACCTCAGAGCTCAAATAAAGGAATCCTTATATTCTTTGCAAGCACTTTTTTTTTTTTATATCATTTAGTCCTTTTATCATCTTTGTGGTTCTCCTTGAATCCCTCTGAAAAGATGATACATTCTCTTAACATTATGAGTGTAGCTCAATTCTGGAGAGGCATCCATGGCAAATAGATGAAAAGCTTTTGTAAGCAGTTGAACACGGGACACTTTGCACAGTTAGCCTTCAGCACCGCCAAATTAAAGACTCTCTTACTGCTGACTTGGCTTAGACACATAGGTCCAAAGGCTTATTCTTTCTCCCTTCCCCTTGCAAAAAAAATTAGGAGGCAAGAGAAGGTCTATATTTATATAGGTCCTTCTTATTTTTTAGCCTAATGTCTAACAATAAGCAGAAGGTTTACATTCATCTAGTCTAACTTCATCTAAACCACATAAGATTTATTGGGGGTGGGGAGATTCTTTCGAAACCAATTTCCACATTGGCAATAACTGCTTTTATAGCAACAGTTCATATTCACCGCCACTTTGGGGACAATTTTTTTTTTTTTATTGAGATAGAGTCTCACTTTGTCACCCTTGGTAGAGTGCATGGCATCATCGCTCACAGCAACCTAATACCCTTGGGCTCAAGCAATTCTCTTGCCTTAGCTTCTCCAGTAGCTGGGGACAACAGGCGCCACCACAATGCCCAGCTACTTAATTTAATTACTTAATTACTTAATTTATTTTGTTTAGCAGGCCCTGGGCTGGGTTTGAATCCACCAGCCTCGGAGCCTGTGGCTGGCGCCCTCACCACTGAGCTATGGGCACCTTGGGGACGAGTGCTCTCTTACTACTCACTTCTCCCCTGGTTCTTCCAGACATATTCAAGGAAAGCTTTCAAAACAAGTTGTAAAAAGAAAGCATATATTTTTTCTTTTTTGCAAATTAATTTTCCCTTAATGCAGATGTGGCCAAACCACGGGTAGGTAAATAGCAGGAACTCCCCCATGTAGGAGTATATTTTTCCTCCAAGCCGAGTTTAAATGTCACCATCTACACATTATAATTCATATTATCATCGTGACTTTCTAACATAAAGGATAATATAGCATCGTGACTTTCTAACATAAAGGATAATATAACAGGATAATATAACATAAAGGATAATATAACATGGAAGTAACATAATTTCAGGCTAAACAATTTTTTGAAATCATGAAGTCAGCTTACAGAATTTTTTAAAAAGTCACAACCTTTTTTTTTTTTTTTCTTTCTGCCATAAGTCAGTGAAAATTCTGTTAGCCTCAAACTCACACTTGGGTACTACAAATCTAAAAGAAAATCTTTCCTGACATCTCCCTCCTCTACTACCAGGCAGAACTAATCCCCTTCTTTCTCTTCAAGCATTTTGTAATACTTCTCTTATATCACATAGTTTCATAATTATTCCTGTTAATGTTTGTCTAGCAGCTAGACCGCAAGTTGTTTCTTTTTTGAGACAAAGTCTCATTCTGTTGGCCTAGGCTAGAGTGCCATGGCCTCAGCCTAGCTCACAGCAACTTCAAACTCCTGGGCTCCAGTGATCCTCCTGGCTCAGCCTCCTGAGTAGCTGGGACTACCGGCACACCCCATCATGCCTGGCTAATTTTTCTGAGTAGAGATGGAGTCTTCCTATGTCAGCGTCCCAGAGTGCTAGGATTACAGGTGTGAGCTACCTTGCCCAAGCCATAGACTACAAACTTAAAGGTACAAAGATTTTTACTCTTTTTTTTCCATTTGTAGAACACAACACAAAATCTAGAACACAATAAACATTCTGAGAGTATTTAAACTATTAATTTTCATATAAGTCAAATGTAAAGACAAGGTTCTCTCCCTAGACAAAACTGATTATATGCAAACTGACATACCATAACAGGCCCTGGTGGGAAGTTCAGAGATGTAAAGAAAGTTCTGAGAACATTCAAATGCTTTAGGCATACAGCAATAACTTGAGAATTTAAAGTTGGAATAATTAGTAAACATCATTGTTCAGAAAAACAATCTTGACTAAGAAATTGGTTTGGGGTTGTCTTTAAACAGTAACAGTGGCATCCAATTATACATATTTCAAATGAAAATGAAGTTTCCAGATGCAGAATAGAATAAGAATCATCAAATGTTAGGGCCATAGGCAGTTGCAAATGAGAGCCTATGTGTTCATCTATCCAGGTCGTTGATTGGTGAGTCATGGATTTGTGGACTGAAAACTGAACACTGAGCCAGCAGTTCCCTGAAAGTAGGAAAACAAAATGTTCTTATTTCCCTGACAAAATCTGGCCACAGTTCAACAATGCAGTAAAAATATGTTTCATTAAAAATATCTTTATGGGTTTTTACCCTTATGAGGGGTGGAATCACCAAAAACTTTTATTCTTTATACACATGCATTTCCTTGTACATAAAAAACACAAGGAACTCAAATTATAATCAATCATTTCTTACACTATTAAAATCAGAGACTGTAAATATACATAGTGTGAACTATTACTTTAACTCCTTAATGGTATCCAAAAGTTGAATTGTTGAGTCCTGGCTTAAGGTTCAATTTTGAATTTACTTTTAGTAGTGATTAAATAGAGTCATGAGGCTGCACAAAAACTTTATGGATAAAATTGGGACAGTATTGGCAACTATAAACAGGATTAGGGGAAGAAAACTAGTAATCCAGGATAGCACCATTTGCTAGAGCTCATTCCCCCAGTTTTCAAGATGAAAGAAACGTAAACAGCTCTGGGAGCCAAACTCAAAAGCATGTCTAAATCCAAAACTTTTGTATTATAAAAGCAGCATCCTGTAGGCTCTGCTACATTATTTACTCACTGTGTATGGAAGCCTTTAGGATGTCCCCCACTGATTTCTGCTGCTGGAATTCATTCCCTGTGGAATTCCCACACAATTTTTATCAAGGTACAGAAATGATTATTTGTCATTTCTAAGATGTTATAAAAGAAAGACATTGTAGCTTCTGTCTTGGTCTCTCTCTCTGTGTCTCTTGGATCACTCATTCTGAGGAAAGCCAGCTGCTATGATGTGAGCAGCTGCTCTACAGCGAGGTCCCTGTGGCAGGGAACAGAAATGTTCAGCCCACAGCCATATGAGTGAGCAGGAAGCATACTCTCCAGCCTCAGTCGAGCTTTCCGATGAAGGCAGCCCTGGCTGACAGCTTGACTATAAATTCCTGAGACCCTGAATTAGAACCCCTTGGCTAAGCTGCTCTCAGATTTCTGACCTTCAGAAACTGAGTGAGATCATTTGTGTTTATTGTTTCAAGCTCATTGGGGTAGATATTTGTTTCCCAGCAATAGACAACATCTCTGCTGGGATCGTGGGCAAGTTAGATAAATTAATAGATCCTCTTCTTTATCTATAAGGTAGGCACTAATAGAAATATATTTACACTTACTTTTTGTTCCAGAACAAATTTATGACTACCTTTAGGATGTATAAAATACAAGACAGCATAAATTAAAGGAGAAGAGAGAGTAGGAAAACAAGGGTGGGGATATGATACAGAAACAGGAAAGAGATTAAAATTATATATTACACACACTCCATAACTGGGTCACAATTCTGGCTTTCAAAGTTGGAATAATGCCTCCTACCTCCACCCCTATACATTCAGTCACATAGAGTCACAGATAATTATTTATTTGGTTTAAAGGCCAATTTTTAAAAAAATATCCAATTACTTTAGAGACAGAATTATCCTTAGTAGCAGGGATGGGAATTTTCCTTGGGCACTGCCCTAAAGCAGACATTGTGTGGAGTGTGAGCTGATGAATGACTTAATGAAATGGGATGATACATGCAAAGTGGCTCACTGTCCAGGCCCAAAATGGGCTTACACAATAACATCTGCTACAACTATTGCCATTTAGCATCAGTTTTTGCCATTGCAGCAGCTCACTTCTTAAAAAATATGTGTCCTTTATAAGCTAATACTCTCGACTATCCAGCTTCATAAATATTAAAAGCAGCTTACTTCAGCCATGAACTTAATGGAATCAGTTTTGAAAAATCCTGGATTTTTTTTTTTTTTTCAAGACAGAGCCTCAAGCTGCTCACCTGGATAGAGTGCCATGGCATCACAGCAACCTCCAGTTCCTGGGCTCAAGCGAGTCTCCTGCCTCTGCCTCCCAAGTAGCTGGGACTATAGGCGCCTGCCACAACGCCCGGGCATTTTTTGGTTGCAGCTGTCATTGTTGTTTGGCGGGCCCGGGCTGGATTTGAACCTGCCAGCTCAGGTGTACATGCTGGCGCCTTAGCCCGTTGAGCCACAGGCGCCGAGCCTAATCCTGGATATTTTGAATATTTTTCCATATTATCTCCATATCAGTACTAAAGAAACTCAGTTGACATAAATGTCCATCCTCATGTCCATCCCTTCCTTTTTCGACCTGCCCTAGTTTACACATTGCTTACCAGTCATGAGTCACCCATTAACATGGATAGTTTCTGCATAAAATTGCTGGTCAACAACGTGCTAAGATTTTGAAGGCACTAAGTGATTCTGTATTATAAGCAGCTGAGAGATGAGGTGGGGAGAAAGAATAAAATAGGCTGAATTGGGGACAACTGGGAATTGAGACTTGGAGAAATCAATCAGGGAACAGCTGCTATGTTAACATACTGTTGACTGGCAATGTTATGCAGAAACTATCTGTGTTATCAGGTAACTTGAGACCAGTCAGCAATATATTAACTCAGAAGTCCCGACTTCTTTAGTTAACTCTGTTCCCTCCTTTACATTTTCACTCCGTCCAGCTCTGCATTTTAACTCTTTACTCCCATATTTAGGCAATCACTCCAGCTATTCCTAACTAGCCATAATGCATACCGTCAGCACTTTTTTCTCTTCTTTCATGAGTTAGTCAAGCATCAATCTGGATCCCGACTGCAAGATGAGAAAATCCAACATCCTTGAAATTAGGCTTTCAAGAATCAAGAACCAGACTCTGCCCCAACACTAACTCCCACTCTGCACCACAGCTCTTGCACTCAGATTTGCTCCCTCTTCTGGAAGCAAAATTGCAAAAGCTCCCACGTTGCACTACCACCACCCCCATTCTGGATCCTAACACAATTTTCTAACTCTAGCTCAGATCCAAGTTCAGAGAATCAAGAGGCTCAGAGTTGGTGGAATTCTAACACTCACTCTGTCCACCTCTCAATCTCATTCATGCTACATCCATCTATTCTACCCAATATTTAATAGCTACCTCTTAAATCAAGTTAAAAACAAATACTATGGGCTGGGCGCAGTGGCTCAGACCTGTAATCCTACCACTCTGGGAGGTTGAGGCGGGTGCATTGCTTGAACTCACGGGTTCAAGAACAGCCTCAGCAAAAGTGAGACCCTGTGTCTACTAGAAACACAAAAAAGCTAAGGCAAGAGGATCGCTTGGGCCCAAGAGTTGAAGGTTGCAGTGAGCTATAATGATGCCATGGCACTCTACCCAGAGCGACAGTTTGAGACACTGTCTCAAAAAAAAAATAAAAAGTACAATGAGTTATTACTACGTAAAATAGCTAAAATGAAAAACAGTGATAACATCCAATGACTAGCAAGGATATGAA
>CAUYON010184999.1:0-50680 GCA_963573935.1 Arctocebus calabarensis
TCACATAGTAAACGAGAAAATCTCATGAATGTTATGTCAATCAGGTTGATAAAAATATCTCAGATTGCATGTGAAGCCCGCACACTGTACCCCATGATTGAACTAATGTACACAGCTATGATTCAATAAAAAAATAAATAAATAAAAAATAAAAACAAGGAAGACAAGGAGAATGACCCTCTTTGGGTGCCCTAGGTGGTTTAGGGGGCCAAGTTTTGTAGGATGGCCAAATCTTGTGCAAAAGTTTTTACTAAGATGCAAATTATATTATGTAAAATTCAGAGCTCAAATGGTTGACCTGCCACCATTCAGAATTGGAATGTCGAGTCTCAAACTCTCTGTTTGAGATAAACTCAATTTTATGGCATTGCTTGAGATAAACTCAAAGTTTATGGTATATGAAATGAATAGTGCAATATAAGACTTTGATAAATAAGGTCCTTTAGCCCTGCTGGAACTCTGCAGCCAGCTGGGGTGAAATGCTGGGAGGAGCAGTCCAGGAGCAGACCTGATGAGAGGGCAGACCAGAACACACAGCCTGTGGCTGAGCGGCGCTCAACAAGGGAAGAGAAACACCAGTAGCCACCACCATTTTGGCACCATGGGAGGGGGAAAGGAAGGTGTCACCTGAACGAATTCTTTAATCCCATGCCCATTAGGCTATGACTGGTAGTTAGAAATGGTCTTTGCTCTCCCAACTGGGAGCTTAATTTGGCCAAAGGATATCCATAACCAAGGCAAGGTAATTAGCATGAATCCTCACAGGTGGTTAAAGTAAACTGAAACCTGTGTATGTTCTGCTAGCTATGCCAGCCAAGGATTCTTTGAGACAGATACAAGGACTCACGACAATGGAGGGGGCCCTGGAGTCCCCGGCTTCACTAGTAGCTCCAACCCAAATATCCCCATAGACAGCCCAGGTAGGGGTTAGATTGGGGTCAACATCCCCTTTAAAACTAAAGACTGGGGCTCTGACATCTGGAATGACACGGCTAAGTGGAGACGGAATTCTCATGGACTTTCTCTCCTATCTGAAGCTTTGGTTTGGCCTCTTGTGAGGCACCTATAGGAATGCACATGTTAGGGGCATGATGCCTTAGTGGATTTGGGGGAACCTCCTTTGGGAGGACCCCCCCTTGCAATGGACTGCTTGTGTGCTTGCCTTTATGATTTGGTGAGACCTCATTTGGGGGGGACCCTATTTGCAACAAATTGCGCACTGAAAACATTTAAGAACACAGAGGCGGCCTATTGCACAGGGAGCCCAACATGAGGGGCCCAACCCTTCTGATGACTGACAGTTTCACTTGGTGTTAGTAGATGTCTTCTCAGGCTGCACTTGTTCTACCTGAATAGAGGAGACAGCATCTAAAATTCCAGGAAAGGCTCTTACCAGGAGCTGAGGCCCAGAACAGGGCCTCTACTGAGTTCCTGCATATGGACGCTAACAAACCTCAAAGAATAAAAGTATGACAGGAAACAGGCCTAAGCAGATGGAGGATGGCATGCTGGTGATGGACGCTGTGGGCAGGCAACTGAAGAGGCAGCTCAGCAGCTTCTCCTCAAGGAATCACCGTATTTGGCTACTCCAGGGCAGTGTCCATCCAGGGAAACCTTGCTCCTAGCCACCTGCACTTGGATATGCTCCACGGTGTCCTCTGGTCACCCATGAACTTCTTTGAGGAAACCCCCAGGAGGAACCTGAATGATAATTTAGACCCTCCTTTGAAGCAGAGGTAACCCAACAAGTAAGCAAAGCCCTATATCTACAATGAAAACTATATTGAACTCATCTAAAGTGGAATAAGGTATTGCCACTTGCTCTGCTCTGGATAAAGGTAGCCCTTTAGAAGTAGGCTTAAGTTCAGCCCTCGAAAAATAGTTTATGAGAGACCCTTCCTAGTACCCCGAGGTAAGTACTACAATCGCCCTTACTCCCATAGATATGGAAAGTATAATTGACAGTGGGGAATATACTGCATAAGGAATGGCCTAGAAAAAAATGGCAAAAGTATTTTCTGTCTCTTAAACATTTTGGGACCTGAAAGCTGCATCCCTGCCTGAGGGACAGGAAATGTCTTTTCTTCTTTGTGCCATAGGAGATAGCTTGAGGGAATCATCTAGGCAGAGGTCACAGGATCCTTTTAACTGAAGATGGGATGAATTTAGGTGAAGGACATGAGATTGTCTTAGCCAGTGGTTCTCAACCTGTGGGTCGTGACTCCTTTGGGGGTCAAACCACCCTTTCACAGGGGTCGCCTAAAAACATCCTGCATATCAGATATTTACATTACAATTCATAATAGTAGCAAAATTATAGTTATGAAGTAGCAAGGAAAATGATTTTATGGTTGGGGGTCACCACATGAGGAACTATATTAAAGGGTCACATCATTAGGAAGGTTGAGGACCACTGAGCCCAACATGGGATTATGGGATTAATCAGAACCTTTAAAAGCTCTGTGCTTCTGTTCAGAGAGGGAGACAGTGGTATTTTTTGAGGAGTCTGCCATCTTCCCCATTTGTCTGCAAGTTAATAAACTTCTCTTTCCTTTTCATCAAACAAACAAATAAACAAAACCTCAATCGTTATAGCACCTTGACATTGGACTTCTAGCCTCCAGAACCGTGAGAAAATAAATTTGTGAAAATTTGTGTTGTTTAAACCAAACCAAACCAATAAATAACCCCTTTATTTAAACACTTTATATGTAGTATATGTTTTAATAATGAGCTATTTCTTTCCTGCTCATACTGTGCCACCAATACAATTCTCAAAATCTTCAAAACCTAATTCGTACATAAAAACAGTGAGTTCATAGCTGTGTGTTGTGGCGGGCACCTGTAGTCCCAGCTACTTGGGAGGCAGAGCCAAGAGTTGCTCAAGCCCAAGAGTTTGAGGTTGCTGTGAGGTGTGATGCCATGGCATCCTACCAGGGGCGACATAGTGAGACTCTGTCTCCAAAAAAAAAAAAAAAAAATAGTGAGCTCATCTGAATTTAACTCTTCAAGGATGAAATGAGCAGGATGGCCAAGCTAGTTTCAAAGACAGTTTGAGAGATTAGGATTTTTATAATGAGTGTGGGGGGGGCAAAAAAGGAATTCTGCAGTGAACTTGCTAAATTAGTGACAAATTGTCGCATAGGACAATAAACCTTTTCTCTCCATGTAAAGAACATTTTCTATCAACGCCAGGGTCATCTTCTTTAGATTGGTAGAAAATTACTAGACTGGGCATGGGAGTTCACACCTGTAATCCTAGCACCCTGGGAAGCCGAGGATTGCCTGAGCTTACAGGTTGGAGATGTTGTCTTTAAAAATAGCTGGGAGTTGTGGCAGGCACCTGTAGTCCCAGATACCTGGGAGGCTGAAGGAAGAGGATCACTTGAGCCCAAGAGTTTGAGGTTGCTGTGACCTTTGATGCCATGATATTCTATCGAGGGCGACAAAGTGAAACTCTGCCTCAAAGAAAAGAAAAGAAAATTACCTTACAAATTATACAGACTTGTAAAATGTTTGAGCCATGATTAAATTATGCAAATAAAGTTAGGCAGGCTCATTAGAAAATGCTCTAAGCATGATATAAAAGGTCACATACTCATCTTTTACCTTATTTATAAGTTCTGAGTAATTTTCATTAAATTTATTTTTTACTTTTCTCCCCTCAACCAATTGCAATATATCTCCCATATTTTCTTTCTTTTGTGCCTTTGAAACACCACTTTAGTGCTTTGGAAATACTTTCCATGCACTGAAACAAGAGATAGTGTATAACCTTCAAAACCCAGCACACAGTTTTCTTTTCAGAAATCTCCCTGGAGATCCTTTTCTCCAACCCTAGGCGAGGTAGAGCTTTCTGTGCTCTCAAGGTTCCTCCAGCACTCATCACAGCCTGTTATTGGTGCTTATTTCTAAGTTCCTTCCACCCTGTCCCATCCTCTCACCAAAACCTGACATCCTTGAGACAGAAAAGTCTTTTGTTTTCAGTGTCTAGTACAATGCCTGGCACACAGTAGGTCCTTAACAAGTATTTGTTGATTGAATAAAGAAGCTGTTTAGCCATCCAGAACCAATTGTAGACATTAGTTCAAACTTGGTTTTAAGTGTCTTTTCTTAGACCTTAATCACCAGTTTAAAATGGGTCCTTTGAATTTTGGAGGAGGTACAAACATGTATCTTGGAAGAAATCTTTTTTTTTTTTTTTGAGACAGAGTCTCAAGCTGTCACCTTGGGTAGAGTGCTGTGGCATCACGGCTCACAGCAACCTCAGACTCCTGGGTTTAAGCAATTCTCTTGTCTCAGCCTCCAGATTAGCTGGGACTACAGGCACCTGCCACAATGCCCAGCTATTGGTTGTTGTGGTGGTGCAGTTGTTATTGTTGTTTTAGCTGTCCTGGGTTGGGTTCGAACCAATAAGCTTAGGTGTATATGGCCTAAGTGCCCTGTCCACTGAGCTACGGGTGCTGCCAGGAAGAAATCTTTTTTTTGAACAAACATCTTTCATCTTATATGTGATTGAATTATATGTTTTTGGATAAAGTGATGAAGAAATTGAACATCTTTTCATAGTTAAAATAGTGCCATGTTATATTGCCATACATGAGAAGTTAGAAATAAGGGACCTACTCACTGATATTTGTCTGGAAAAAAAGAGAAGATTAAGAACTGAAAGTTACATCAGTTATGATTAGGGTCAATGTAATGTAATGTTTTCTCCTTGGCATTAATCTCAGAATTTTAGTTAATTCCCCTGTTACTTTGAGGAATAGCAACAAGACGTTTCTATTTGGTCCTGCACATTTAGAGCCTCGTGTTTTTTCTTTTGTTTGTTTGTTTTTCTCATTTGCTATCTCTCCAAAGGCAAGCACTCTAGGAAGAGTTACCTAAACTATCAGACAGTTATTAGTTCATGCCTTTTGAATTGTTTTCGTTACATTTTCCTGCTAGATAGTAAAGTGCCCAAGGGATTTTTACAGGGAATAATTTCAGACTCTAAAATGTAAAATAGGAGCCAGTGCCACCTAGCAAGGGTCCACGGGGAGGAGGTCAACAGAGGGGACCTTGTGGCCAGTTATGGAACAGAGTCTAATAATGGCTGGAGGGAAAAGAGCTGTAAATGAAAATCTGAGAATGCTGAGGATCAACATGCCTCCCTCCCTGATTTTACTGGGCCAGCTCTGCCTTACAAGCTTTGCAGGTCTGGGATTCCCTCTAGCAGGGGTCCTCAAACTATGGCCCGCGGGCCACATGCGTTGGTGTGAATTGTATTTGTTCCCGTTTTGCTTTTTACTTCAAAATAAGATATGTGCAGTTTGCATAGGAATTTGTTCATAGTTTTTTTTTTAAACTATAGTCCGGCCGTCCAACAGTCTGAGGGACAGTGAACTGGCCCCCTGTTTAACAAGTTTGAGGATGCCTGCTCTAGAGTATGGGGTATCATCCGAGGCATTCTGAGTTTTAGCATCTGATAATTTTTTTAAAAGAAGAACGAACAGACTCTTGCTATGGGCATTTAGTTGATGCCAAGGCCTGCTTTCTACCCCTTTATGCCTGGTCACAGTTGCACTAAGGAGCTGTCCCCTTTTAGAGATGGATGAGCTCTTCTAGTAAAGTTAATACCCTGGAAACAGGAAGTTACACAGCCTGTGTCACACAGGCCCCTAGCAAATTGTCATTGAATTAGAAAATAACAGCCCTCTAATTCAACAGCTAGGACATGCTGGAGGGCCTACCTGGAGTGAAAGGGAGAAGAACAAAGAGCTTTGAAAGCCATTCTCCCCCTGTGATACTTCTTCCTACATTTTCTATTTTATGTATTTCACCCATGTTACTACTACACCTCTGCAAACCACTGGGGTTTTTTGTAGCCAGTAGTTGCATATTAAGATGGCAATTTCTCTAATCAGTAATGCAGGAAACTAACTGCAGAAATAAGGCAGGTTGAAAATTTATACAAAGCTGCTGAGTAAACATTATTATCCCAGCTGTAATGATTTTTTTTTTCTCCTGGGACCTTCTGGGGGGGAAACAATTTTCAGCGGCAAATCTGCTTCTCTGCTCCACCTTCCTGTTGGCGTCAATCGAGACTGACGCCAACAAGCTTCCTGAGCTTTAATTCATCTCTGCTGAGCCACTGCACTGGGGTCACTGAGAGGTTAGAGCAGATGTTCTTCTCACTGCTCCTGCTTACTGTTCCTTTTGGTTTTCTCTTGGGGGGTACCAAAGTAGAAAATAACCCAGAGGAGATTATAGGATGAAAGGGGTTCTGGCTTTTGCAGTGATTCTGGCTGATCAGTACCAGTTCTCTTTCATTTTATCAGACAGGTCACCTCATCATAAAGTCTTTCTAGATGGGAATTATCCTGTTTATTCTTTCATCCTGGGAGTTCAGAATTGGGCCCCGCACAAGGAAAACAAGCAAGCTTTTTGTTGTTGTTAAATAGAGGGAAATGCTGAGGATGTGGATAATGTGGCAAGTGCCTCGGCAGAGAGCTGTGGGCGGTTCCGTGTCTTGACTTGGAACGTCCCAGGACAAAAGGACCCTTCCTGCCAAGCTGTAAGGATACCCTCTGCCTCTGCCAACAATGTCTTCTCCTGACCATACTCTGTTTCTTCAAAGATATGTTACAAAGTTGAAACAGAACGAATATAATCCAGAGGAAAGGAGCATAATCACTTGAAATCATTCATTCGACAATTATTGTGTGTGTACCTACATGCTATTGGCCTGGCCTCTTTTGATACAATAATGCACAAAATGGACAAAAGTATCTGCCCTCTGGAGTTCAGAGTCAGGCTGATGGAGACAGACAATGCACGATGAAAAGAATAGGTTATGCCCTACGGTAGAAGTTAGGAGCTTGGGAAAAAGTGAAGCTGGTGAGGGGCACAGGGAGGGTGGGGTTGAGAAGATGCAGATACAGAGGAAGAACAGCCAAGGCAAAAGCCCACAGAGGGGGGCTACGTATGGCAAGGAGCATGGAGTGAGTAAGTGGAGAGGAAAGGTTAGAGAGGCAATGGGGGAGCGTCACATAGGGCCTTGTGGGTAAGCTTGGTTAGGAAATAAAAATACAGAATCTCAGTGAAGTTTGCATTTCAGATAAACAATGACTTAAAGTAATATGCCTCAAATATTACATGAAGCACACTTATACTCAGAAATTATTAGTTGTTTATCTGAAATCCAAATATAACTGAGCATCCACTACTGTCTCCAGAATGCCACGGTGGGCCATTGTGAGGATTCTGAATAAGACTGGGAGCTCGGTTCGGCGCCTGTGGCTCAGAGGGCTAAGGCGCCAGCCATGTAAACCTGAGCTGGCGGGTTCAAATCCAGCCTGGGCCCGCCAACCAACAATGACGACTGCAACCCAAACAAAAATAGCCGGGCGTTGTGCCAGGTGCCTGTAATCACAGCTACTTGGGAGGCAGAGGCATGAGACTTGCTTGAGCCCAGGAATTGGAGGTTGCTGTGAGCTGTTGAGGCCATGGCACTATATCCAGGGTGACAGCTTGAGGCTCTGTCTCAAAAAAAAAAAAAAAACAAAACAAAAACCAAAAAACTGGGAGCTTTTGGAGGGCCATGGGCAGAGGAGGGATGCTGTCCAACCTGCAGTTCAAAGATACTGCTGCGGCTGCTTTGTGGTAAACAGAGTAAGAGGAGGGTCCTGGGACAGCAAGGAGGGCATATGAGGCTGAGAAGGGGTCCCAGCTCAGCACAGTGGCTCAGACCACATAGGGTTAGTGGGGATGGTGAGGAGCAGGCAGATTCCAGGCACAGTTGGAAGGTGTAGGCTCTGGGAGATCCTGGATGATTAAATGTGGGGTGTGGAGGAGACAAATTAGCGATGGCTCCATGGATTTTGGCCTACAAAGGTAGATGAAGGGAGCTGCCATTGACTGGGTTGTGGAAGACTCTGTAGGTGGTGTGGTTTGGGTGTGAAAGGAGCTAAGACCCTGAGTCCTATTTTAAACATGCTAAGTTTGAAATGTCGTTTGGATATCTAAGTTGAGAGGGCAAGTAGGTGCTTGAGTCTGGAGTTGGGGAGAGAGGTCTAGGTTGGTGTTACACACATGAGAGTTTTAGGCTTATAGATGGTAACAAACGTCATGAGACTGGAGGGATTCCCAAGAGAAGGAGACCTGGTTCCCTGGAGCAGTAAGAGATTAGGGAAGAGAGGGGGTGCCAGAAAAGAGGATGATGCCAAGGCTTGACCAATGAGTAAGAGGAAACCCTGCAGGGCTGGGGAACCTGTGGCTTTAAGGAAACTTGTGGCCTTCCTGGTCCATAAGTGTGGCTTTTCTTTTCCTTTCTTTTTTTTTTTTGAGACAGAGTCTCACTATGTCACCCTTGGTAGAGTACTGTGGCGTCACAGCTCACAGCAACCTCAAACTCTTGGGCTTAAGTGGTTCTCTTGCCTCAGCCTCCCAAGTAGCTGGGACTACAGGCACCTGCCACAATTCCCGGCTATTTTTTTGTTGCAGTTGTCATTGCTGTTTAGCAGGCCTGGGCTAGGTTTGAACCCAGGTAAAGTTTAAGTTCAAGCCCTTCACCCAGGGGTAATCTATACCCTCACATTGTGCACATTAGATGAGATCCTACCAATTGTCCTCCCTCTTCTTCCCTCCCCTCTCTCTTCTCCCTCCTCACTAGACTATACTTTTGTTTTTCTTTCCTGTGGGCTTCTAGTTGTTGATGTGTGATTTTATATTAGTACTGAGTAAATTGGACACTTTTTCTTCCATTCTTGAGATGGTTTACTAAGAACAAAGTGTTTCAACTCTATTTAGATAAACACAAAAGATGTAAAGTCTCCATCTTTTCTGTGGCTGAATAAAATTCCATGGTATACAGGTATACTGTATTCCATGAAATACAGTTTGTTAGTCCATTTATAGGTTGATAGACACTGAGGTTGATTCCATATCTTTGCAGCTATGAATTGACCTGCAATAAACATTTTGGTGCAGATGTCCTTGTAGTAAAATGATTTTTGTTCTTCTGGGTAGATACCTAGTAACGGGATTGCGGGATCAAGTAGAAGGTCGAGTTTTAGTTCTTTGAGAATTCTCCAAGGTTGTATTAGCTTGTAGTCCCACCAGCAGTGCAAAATTGTTTGCTTCTTTCCACATCCTTGCTACCATCGGCAGATTTGGAAGTTTGTGACATGGGCTAATCTCATTGGAGTCAGGCGATAATCTCAGAGTGGTTTTGATTTGCATTTCTCTGATTTACACAACAAATCTTTTTATTAAAAGGGTGCAGCAGAAAAAGATGAAGCTTTTCTTGGCTCCTTTGGCGCTTAAAAAAGAATGATCTTGAAATCAGAAGGCTGCAGCTTCCCCACCTCTGCATGCGCCAAGAGAATGAAGTGTCCGGGGAGTGGGGAGAAGGGTGGTTAGAGGACAGCACTCCTGTGTCAAATGCTACTGACAGGTCAGGCAAGACCACTGAGGGCTGATGAGTGGGTTCAGCAGTATGGAGGCCACCAGAGACCTTAGCAGGAGCAGTTTTGGTAGAGTGGTATAGGTGGAATTAGGATGGGTTTGAGAAGGAATAGGAAAGCATAATGAGAAAACAATAATGGCAACTTTTGGGAGAAATCTCACATACTTAGATCCTGACACTTCTGACATGACTCTGGGTAAATTACTTTTTTGATCCTCAAGTTTCTCCTTTTATAAAGAAGGACTAGTAATAGGGGTGCTGTAAAGATTAAATATGTAAAAGAATGGGCATATAACTATTTAGTAAATGGTTGTTCACATTATTATGTTACAATATTAATTACTGTCATGATGTGGGCAAAATGCATAAGTTTTCTGTGCCTCAATTTCCTTTTCTATAAAATAGGAGTAATAATGGTAACTGCCCCATAGCGTTGTTGTAAGCATTAAATGAGATCTACATAAAACATTTAGAATAAACAGCATGTAGCATACTATACAAAGTCAATAAAGTTCTTGTTACCCAATCAATTCTCTTGTGAATCCTGGTCTATCTCCTTTTTAAATGCTTTGCTGTACAGAAGCGAACAGGGAGTGTCAAACTTTTAACTCCCCCGTCTCAGAGACTATCCTTGCAATGACGTGATTTTAACTTTTGTTGGCAGCTGCCTCTGATGCTGTGCAATTTGTAAAGTCCTGTGCAAGTGGTGATTATTAGAACTGACTCCAGAAATTAGCTAAAATATGCACCACAGAAGTTGTCTTCTTGAGAGTGAAGTCATAGGGTTAACAGTTGTTTTCCATCTCCACAGAGAATCTGTGAGCAAACAGTTTTATGTCAGGAGGACGCACAGTTCCTGTAGGCATTCTTAATCATTTTTGAGAATCCAAGGAAGTCAAGGACCTTACTCCAGAAAAGTATGCAAACATACAAAACATTTAATACCCTGGAATAGGAAAATGTAAGAATAAGACTTAAAAATGTATCTAAAATGTAAGTCTTTCCTTTCCTTCTTTCTTCCTTTCTTTGTACCTTTCTTTCCTTTCCTTCCTTTTCTTCCCTTTCCTTCCTTCCTTCCTTCTTTCTTTCTTTCTTTCTTTTTTGACACAGAGTGTCATGTTGCCCTTGGTAGAGTGCCATGGCATCACAACTCACAGCAACCTTCTCTTAGGTTTAAGCAATCCTCTTGCCTCAGCGCCCCAAGTAGCTGGGACTACAGGCACCCACAACAATGCTCAGATATTTTTATTTTTTGGTTGCAGTTGTCATTATTGTTTAGCAGGCCTAGGCTGAGCTTGAACCCACCAGCTTCAGTGTATGTGGCTAGTGCCCTGCTCATTGAGCCACAGGCATCGAGCCCAAGTTTTGCATTTTTTCTACAACAGAAATTTATAAAGGAGGTGAAATATCTGATTGGAAAGCCCAAAAGATGCAGGTGATATTTTTTCCTTAGAACTTTTCCAATGGAGAAAGGTAGCATTAGTACTTATAGCTCCCTTACAACACTTATTGCTCCTATTTTACAGATAAGGAAATTGAGGCATAGAAAAGTTATGCATCTTGCCCATATCATGATAGAAATTAATATTGTATCATAAGGGAGGTACTTCGCCTTCCCTAATTGTGATTAAGGCTTGTTAGTGTTTCCTCACCACCTTCAAGAAATAGGTGGATATACAGTATTAAAGTTCTGTAAAACTGGAGTGCTCTGGCAGTTTCCTGTATAGTAAAATTAGAAGGAGAAATTTTCAGCTGGGTGCAGTGGCTCATGCCTATAATCTTAGCACTCTGGGAGGCTGAGGCAGGAGGATCACTAGAGGCCAGGGAGTTGCAGACCAGCTTGATCAACATAGTAAGACAATCCTTCCCACTACCAAGAATTAAAAAAAAAAAAATGGACAGGTATAATGGAATGTGACTGTAGTCCCAGCCACGTGAGAGTATCAGGTGGAGGGACCATTTAGAGTCCAGAAGTTTGAGGCTGCACTTCAGTCTGGGTGACAGAACAAGAGATCATCCTTTGTAAAAGAAATAAAGAAAAGAAAGAAAGAAATTTTGAACTATTAGATCACCCTATGATAATTACTCTAAGACCATATTTCCTAAAGAATTTACTTCACAAGTCACTTAACTTGTTTTTTTCCAGTAAAAAGAGAGTTCGAATGAAGCAAATTCCTGGTTCTATTTCTTACTCTAAAACTCTACCTTACTGAGAAATACAGGCAGTCCCTGGGTTATGAATGAGATAAGTTCTATAGGTTTGTTCCTAAGTTAAATTTGTGTATAAGTTACATTTACCTATTATCTGTAATAGCTTCTGCCTGTAAGTGCAAGTTGTACATAATTCAGATGTTTGTAACTCAGGGATTGCCTGTTCAAAGTATTTCAAGGGAAGGAGTTTTAACATCCTACAAAAGAATTCCTGTCCTAGACTGCCACCTAGCATCAAGGAAAAGCAAAACCCTTGATAACTTCTTTATATGACTTTTATTTTTATTTATTTATTAATTTAATTTAATTTATTTTTAAGAGGAAGGGTTTTATTCACCAGCTGGGAGCTTACGGCATGGAAGAATTCCAAATGGCTGTGCTCCCCATCTAGCTTGATCTTTCCCTTTTTATTGACAGTCAAGAAGTTCTACCCCACAGGTACCCTTCTCATTGGCCAGTTTGAATCAAGCGGGAGATGCTAGTCCAGCCCCCAGAGAATTACAGGATTTCACAGAACTTAGAAATTTCCAAGTTCCAGGAAGTTACAAATTCCTAAGGGCCGAGTCACCATGGAGAGGACCCTGCAAGTGTATCCTTGTGCTCTACTTGAGAAGACCTGATCTCCCAGATCTCACCCTTCTCGTGTATCCTTTCTCAACAGCAACCTCAGACTCTTGGGCTCAAGTGATTCTCTTGCCTCAGCCTCCCAAGTAGCTGGGACTCCAGTTGCCCTCCACAATGCCCAGCTATTTTTTTTAGAGATGGGGTCTTGCTCTTGACTAGCCTGGTCTGGAACCCATGAGCTCAGGCAATCAACCCACCTCTGCCTCCCAGAGTACTAGGATTACAGGCGTGAGCCACTGTGCCCTGCCTAGCATTCTTATTTAATTCTCACAGAACCCAATGAGTGGGATTCTACCATTTCCCCCATTTTGCATATAGAGGAAGAAAATCCTTTTAAGATCAGTAACTGAGGTCCTGCAAATTAGACTAACAGAAGATTAGAATATTAAAAGGCATACACATTTTATTTGATGTTAATAACTTAATTTTGTATATGTATACATGGATCTCACAGAAAAGGAAGTGAAAATCCAAAGGGTGGTTAGGCTTCTGAGTTTATATACCATTTTAACCAAGAGCAATAAATTTGTGGAGAAGTGATGAGACAAAGGAAAATATTTTGGGCTTTTAGTGGTACTAAATTGTGGGAAGGTGAATAAATGGGGGCACTGATGGAAGAGTTATTTCTGTAAGATTTGCTTATGTAGATTTAAGTCAATGCCATCTCCAATAATAAGAGTCATCTCTTTTTCCTGGTATGACAGAGGAGGGGAAGAAACTTTCATAAAGGTTGTCCTGCCTTTAGGCAGGAAGGGGGACAATAGAGAGCTTTTGTTGCATCTGCTATTTCTCAGTTGCCTCCAACTCAAAATAATCCTTATGCCAAAGTGACATATTTTGGGGTGGCATGCTCTGAGCCCCATCAGCAGCTGAGTAAAACAAAGCACAGAAAACAACTTGCTTAAAGTCACGGAACTAGGACTTGAACTGGGTCTGTTTTAAAGATAAGGAGGATAGGGCTGGGGCAGCAAGCAAGGCAGCCATCATCACATAGCTCCAAGTTTCTGCTCTTCCAAGTCCTTTAGCTCTTGGGATGCTCAGCACAGCATAAAAAGCTAATTGGCCTCTAAGGAGATGACACTATTAGGAATGAGAAAGAACCAGGAGGATGAACGCCTATGAGTCAGACAAGGAAACTTCCGTTAGTAGCCTGGGGGTCAGGACCAGAAGTCCAGAGATCAGAAAGGAGTCAACATCAAAGTAGAGGATAAGACTCAGATCTTATGCCTTTTATGAAGGTGGTGGGGAGAAAGGAGAAGGCAGGGAGGAAGACAGAGTCTCATTATGTCGCCCTCAGTAGAGTACCGTAGTGTCACAGCTCACAGCAACCTCAAACTCTTGGGCTTAAGTGATTCTCTTGCCTCAGCCCCCCAAGTAGCTGGGACTATAGGCATCCGCCACAATGCCCAGCTATTTTTAAATTATAGTTGTCGTTGTTGTTTGGTGGGCCCGGGATGGATTTGAATCCGCTGGCTCCAGTGTACATGACTGGTACTCTAGCCGCTTGAGCTACAGGCACCGAGGCAGGGAGGAAGAAAATATTAAGAGTTAAGGCTATAAAGAGATTTATTGCAAGGAATTGGCTTATGTAGGAGCTGGCTGGGCAAATCCAAAATCCACAGGGCATGTTAGGAAAGGCAAGCTAGAAATTCTTGTTCAAGAGGAGACATTGTTGTCCACAGGTGGATTTCATTCTTTAGGGGGGCCTCAGTACTGCTCTTAATGCCATTCAAATGATTGTATCAGGCCCACCCAGAGTATTGAAGTTAATCTGCTTTACTTAACACCAACTGATTGTAGATGTTGTTGTTGTTGTTGTTGTTGTTGTTGTTGTTGTTCTTCTTCTTCTTCTTCTTCTTCTTCTTCTTCTTCTTCTCCTCCTCCTCCTCCTTCTTCTCCTCCTCCTCCTCCTCCTCCTCCTTTTCCCCCTCTTCCTCCTTCTTCTTCTTCCTCTTCTTCTTCTTCTTCTTTTTCTTCTTCTTCTTCTTCTTCTGACAGAGTCTCACTCTGTCACCCTTGGTAGAGTGCCGGGGTGTCATAGTGCACTGCAACCTCAAACTCTTGGGCTCAAGCAATCTTGCCTCAGCTTCCCAAGTTACTACAGGTGCTGGTTACAATGCCCAGCTATTTTTTAGAGACAGGGTCTCTTACTCAAGTTGGTCTTGAAGTCCAAGCTTGAGCAATCCACAGTTTTTGACCTGCCAGAGTGCAAGGATTACAGGTCACCATGCTCAGCCTCTGATCGTAGATGTCAATGGCACAGTCAAAATTTCTTCACAGCAACATCCTTATTTTTGCTGATTGAATACCTGTGTACTATGTGCTAGCCAAGTTGACACATAAAAGTGACCATTACAAAGCTCAGTAGACATATGCTGAATTAATAAACAATAATAAGCTAATACTTATTTATTGGCAGTTAAAATATGCCAGACTCTGTTCTAAGAACTTGGTATGTATTAATTTGTTTGCCATTTCCAATAAATGTATGAAGTCACTCTTATAACTCCTATTTGTCATTAGTGTTGTTTATCAATCAATATTTCTTCTCATTTTTGCAGCCATAGGTAGGCTTTTATTTGGTGTACTTTTCACATTTGGTATAGCCAACTTGGTCTGATCAAGGAATTATGAGCAGGAGTGATGTGTATCATTTACAGGGAGAAACATTTAAGAGCCAGTTTATCTTCCCTTTCTCCTTTTCATTTTGATCAGCGATGTTCAGATGGTGAAATTTCTTATCACCTTTGGTCTCTTGGAGTGGGCATTAAGAGCTGAGCCCCAGCTGACCAAGTTGAATACACAGCATGAGTTTTAAGCTAGCGCTATTTAGGGATTGTTCCCATGGTAGAACCCAATCTATCATCCCATTTTATGATTGGGAAAACTGAGGCACAGAGAGGTTAAGTCACATGTCAAGTTGTACAACTAGTAAATGGTGGAGCCGGGATTCACTCGGTTCATCTATCTATTGATCTTTGTTGTCTAGAATCTTAGAATGACTCGGGTTGCCACCTTTTCTAAAGCCTAGTTTGTCAGCTACCCCAGCCCCTACCAGTGGTTCTCAGTTGGGTTTGACTTGCCTCCCCCGCTTCCAGGAGACAGTTGGAAATGTGGGGAGACATTTTGGATTGTCACAACTTGATGGGGGAGGGGGAATTGTGCTACTGGCATCTGGTAGGTAGAAACTAGAAATGCTGCTAAACATTCTATCATGCCTGGGACAGACCCCCACAACAAAGAATTATCCAGTTCCAAAAGCCGGTAGTGCTTCTGTTGAGAAGCTCCAATTTACACTAAATCCCTTTGCTGCTTACGTTAGCCACAGCTGATTTCTTTTGCTTGCAACCACTCATTTGGGGTATTGTGGGTTAGTTAATTGATTAATTGAGAACAGTAGGGTGTCAGTGCTGGGCCTGGTCTTATTTGACATTTGCCTAACTGATCTGGAGGTGTAAGTGGTGATAGCTCCACATTTGCTGATGACACTTGGCTGTGCCAGGTAGTGAAATGCCAAGCCGCTGGTGACAAGCCGCAGGAAGATCTCACCAGGCTGTGTGAGTGGGCAGAGGAGTTGCCAAGGATGAGCTTCAGTGTGGGCAAGTGCAAGGTGCCGCGCTTGGCAAAAATAATCCAAGCTATACATAGAGGTTGGAACAGGATGGAAGAAAGTGAATAAAGATTTAAAGTACTCCATAGAGTGATTCCCAAGCCTACCTGATTAATTATAAGATGCACCTGAGCTTTAAACTTGCAATATGGGTGCCCAGGCCCTTGCTCTGGAGGTGATTGGTCAGAAGTCTGGGCACTGCCACTCAGGCATGCTTTAGAATCCCTGCAGGAATACAGAGTTAGTTTTTTTCAGATTTCCTGATTTTTCAAGAGAAGACATAAATCCTAGCTTTTACACATAAAGTTCCAATTTTTTCCCTTTTTTGGTAACTTTAAATTTTGATATAATTTCAATCTATAAGATAAATTGTATGAATGTTACAAACAGCTTCTATATCCCCTTTACCCAGATTTATCAGATATCAACATTTTGCCCCATTTGATGAATCATTTTAAATTTCAAAGTTTTATATGGTTCGAACTAAATAAGAATGTGAATGGAATCTAGTTTTTAAACTATTAGTTGGTAACTTCTAAAGCCCAGACCAATTAAATAAGAATCTTGGGAGTAGAGAGTAGACATTTGTATTTAAAAAAATTTTCCCTCCAATTGATTCTAATGTGCAGCTAGGGCTGAGACCACTAGTTTTGGTCCCCTATGGTAATTTATTCCCTTTATTGTGACTGGCTTAGGATGGGCCCATGACCCAATACTGCACAGTGAGAATAAGGAGAGAATGCAATAGTGTACTGCTATGAACACTTCCTTTGCTCTCAAAGACACAGAAAAGAGGCAGCCCTTTTTCTTCTGGATGTTGTATCTGGATGTGATGGGACACTGGCCAAAGAACAGAAGTATGGAAAAACGGAAAAATTTGAATCCCTGAATTTATCTTTGAACTACTGAAGTAACTAACCCTGTGGCTACTTTTCCTAGAGATTTTTTTTTTTTTTTTTGAGACAGAGTCTCACTTTGCTACTCCAGCTAGGCGTGCTCTGGTGTCAGTCTAGCTCACAGCAACCTCAAACTCCCGGGTCCAGGGTCCTCCTGCTTCAGCCTCCTGAGTAGCTGGGACTACAGGTGCCCACCACAACACCCAGCTAGTTTTTTCATTGACAGTAGAGACAGAGTATCACTCTTGCTCAGGCTGATCTAGAACTCCTGATGCAAGTGATCCTTTTGCGTTGGCCTCCCAGAGTGCTAGGATTACAGGCGTGATCCATTGTGCCAGGCCCTTTGAGATTTCTTTAAGGATACATTTAAGTTGTATGGCAGAGATGACTAGTCTCCTACCAAAGACTCACGAGCACCTTATATAATATAGTTATTACTTGGAAGCAACTCTCCAGCCATGGATAATATTTTCAGCATCCCTTCCCCTGGAATCTAGACAGTACTATGTGGTTCATTCTCACCAGTGGAATGTGACATAAAGCGGTTACTTTACTTCTGGGCAAAGATGATTAAGTTTAGGTGCATGATCCTGCACCTTCTTGCCACTGTTCCTTCCCTCTTCCTCCCATCTACCAGGTGGATGACAGCAGTACAACCACGGAACCACAGGATGGCAGAACTACAAGACAGAAGCAGCGGGGGTCCCTGAGTCACTCAGCCAAGAGTACATGCACTGCACAAGAAATAAATGTTTCTTGTGTTAAGCACCTGAGATTTATTTATGACAGATAGCCTAGTATAGCTGACTAATACGAGCTAGTTACTTGCAGCAGGAATCCATTAAGTCCAAATCACCATTTCAAAACTTGTTTTATTTGTCTGATTTATTGTAATTACAAGATAAATAACTAGCATGACAGGAATTTAACCTGACATCCAGGAGTTGCTTGCTTTCAACCCAATGACTTGACCTTGCCATTGCCTTTGTGGTGGCTTTGATTTTAGACCCATAATTTATCAAACCCTTAGGCCCTGCCACTGGTTTCTGGTTCCCAATTCTCTGTCTTAGTCCTTTCTGAACTGAAATTGCATTGAGGTTCTGTACTCTCTTCAGGAAACATCCTGACTACATGTCATCCTGGCAATGGATGGATGTCTAAACTCCTATCCTTCTTTAAGAGGGCCTCTCAGCTGCCCCTCTATGACTGGGTACTCACTAGTTCTAGAAGCTTCTTGGAGCACAGTTTCTAGTCATTATTTATTAGTTAACTAGAAACAGCAATTCAGATTTGCTCAAGGAAAAAAAAGATTGTTGCAGGGATGCAGAAAAAGTGTGCCAGGAATCGGAGAATGACTTCAACACACCTGGGCCTTGAGGAAATGGGACAGGGAAGCTATTAGAAAACAAGGAAGCCAGTTCTTCCTGTCCCTTTTGATGTTTCTACTTTCCTCTCCTAATATCTCTTCCTCCCTCCCTCCCCCTCTTCCTCCTCCCTCTTTTCCTCCCTCCCTCCCTCTTCCTTCCCTTCCTTCTGGTATTTGAGCACCCACCAGGTGAATAGCTCTGTATTAGGCATGGAAAATACCCTCAGGGACTTATGTTCTCACGGGAAAACCCATAAAAATCAAGTACAGAAGCACATAAAAATAAAATACTACAGAATTTTGAGTTAAATAAGTTTGGACTCTAGTAAAGGATAACAGGTGATCTATTTTAGAGAGTTAGTGAAAGAAGTACTCTTCGAGGAGGTGACTTGTCAGCTCAGACATGAAGGATGATGACAAGGGGCCAGCCGTATAGAGAGTGAAGAAATTTCACGCAGTGGGAATGGCAGTGCAAAGGCCTGGAGGAAGAAATATTTGGCTTGACCAAGGAACTAAAAAAGAAGGACAGCCTGACTGGAGTGCAGGTAGTAAGATGACTGTAGCCAGGAATAAGGTCAAATAGGCCAGCATGACTCTGTTAATCTAAGATTTTTGAGATACTAACAAAAATTTTGATTTTATTCTTTTTTAATTAATTAATTTTTTTTTTTTTCAGTTTTTGGCCGGGGCTGGGTTTGAACCTGCCACCTCCAGCATATGGGGCCGGCGCCCTACTCACTGAGCCACAGGCACTGCCCCAAAATTTGGATTTTATTTAAGTACAATGGGATGCCTTTGCAGGGTGGTTGCCTCTTTACCAAATTTTATTTTTATAACATCCGCTTGCATTCGGCCCACTGTTGCTGCCCTAGCCCCATGGCTGACTCCCTCATATCCTTTCTGCTCTGCTTCCAGCTAGCCATTGCCTTCTGTGTTTTCTTCTTTAAATATTCCAATAGAAATCATCTAATTGTTCCAGCTGAACTTCTGGAGCACACACACAAAAATCCTAGGTCACTGGCTACCCTAAGAATGGATTGGCTGGCCTTGTGTCAGGTGTGATCTTGTGATTTAATCAGCTGTGACTGGGGCAGAGTCATGTCCAGAACATGGTCATGTCTACTTACTAGGGCCTATGGAGGAAGCAGGCAATGATACAAGTCCTTAAACAACTGTTCTTAGAGGAGGAACTTAGGAAATGAGTATTTCAGTGGGTGTCTATTAAACATTGCACTTAGGGTCAAAGTCCAAAAGCCTCGCCATTCCTGTAATGCTGCATCCTCCGGACTCAGCTTTCTCTTCTGCTCTCATCTCCTCTGATGCTACTCTTCTCAGCCTTACTGGATTTACTTTTTCTGTCTCTCCAGGCTCAGGGACTTTGCACATGCTGTCCCTACCCCTTACACTTCCTTCCCTTTTCTTGGATAACTGCGCCTTTTCCATTAGTCTGATCCTCAATGCCACTTCCTCTTCCTTGATCCCCCAGCTAAATTAGAGATCCTTGTTTATATTCCTCTGTAGTTTTTGCATCACATTTTCCCTTCATGGCATAGATCACAGTTCTGTTGTTGTTGTTTTGGTTTTTTTGAGACAGAGTCTCACTATGTCACCCTCAGTAGAGTGCTGTGGCGTCATAGCTCATAGCAACCTCAAACTCTTGGGCTTAACTGATTGTCTTGCCTCAGCCTCCCAAGTAGCTGGGACTACAGGCACTCACCACAACGCCCGGCTATTTTTTGGTTGCAGTTGTCATTATGGTTTGGCAGGCCCAGGCTGGGTTAGAACCCGTCAGCTCCAGTGTATGTGGCTGGCACCCTATTCACTGAGCTACAGGCACCAAGCCAGATCACAGTTTTTAATGATGTCAATTTGTGTGTTCACTGGTTTAATGTTTGTCTTCTCCACTAGACCGAGAGTTCCATGAACACAGAAGTCCTATCTGTTGGAATTATAGTCATTTCTGTCTGTCTTAATCCATTTTGTGTTGCTGTAAAGGCATACCTGAGGCTGGGTAACTTATAAAGAAAAGAGGTTTGTTGGTTCGGCACCCATAGCTCAGTGGTTAGGGCACCAGCCACATGAGAGATTGTATGGGCTGAGCAGTCACTAAAGTCTTCATAGAAAGCATGAGGGTTGATTTTGGCTTTAGAGGATGACTAGGATTTGAAGGGGACAAGGGAAAACATTTCAGGCAGAGATAATAGTAAAGGCAGAGGATTGGGGATATGTATGATATAAACCATGGTACAGTGTGGATTACTGGCCTGCTTAAAGACAGATATATGCTGATAAGATTTGGAAAGTAAGGCTCAGCGCCTTTATCTCAACAGGCTAAGGCACCAGCCACATATACCTAAGCTGGTGGGTTCGAATTCAGCCCAGACCCGCCAAACAACAATGATGGCTGCAACCAAAAAATGGCCAGGCGTTGTGGCAGGCGCCTATAGTTCCAGCTACTTGGGAGGCGGAGGCAGAAGACTTGCTTGAGCCCAGGAGTTGGAGGTTGCTGTGAGCTGTGATGCTATGGCACTCTACCGAGGGTGACAGCTTGAGGCTCTGTCTCAAAAAAAAAAAAAAAAAGATTTGGAAAGTAAGATCACCTAGGTAGGAAAGGGCCCAAATAGAAAAAAATGTGAATTTGAGAACTACATTAAATAATAGTTAACATTTGCATGGTGCTTATTATGTTTCAAGTTCTTTTCCAAGTTGCTTCATGAATATAAGCTCATTTAATCCTCACAACAAACCAATGGAATAAGTACTACTTTTGTGCCCATTTTACAGATGGGGAAGCTGAGGCACAGGAAGATTATCTTCTCGAAGGTTTGTGATTGATAAATATAAAGTTGCGATTCAAAACATGGACAGACACAGCTTCAGAGTTCACATAGTTCTCTCCTCTCAAAATGTAGAGACATAAGTTGACAACAGATCGGTTTCAGGAGCTGCACATTAAAACAGCATGAAAGGAAAACCTAAGTGTCCGGTCTCGAGATTTGTGGAAGGATTTACCGGTCCAGAAATGAGTGAGTTGAAAAAAGGAAACTGCTTCTGGGGAGGAAAGGGGTGGACAACTTGGTGACAAAGCAAGAGATTCAAGAGGCATGACCCAAGAAAGCTTTGCGAGGGGCTGGGCATAGACTTTGGCAGAACTGCTTTGCTATCTACTTGCAAGGTTTCCACATCTAACCCAATGGGTTAATAGCTGCCACAAAATTAAGATTAACTGAGACAAAATAAGTGAAGGTCATGGCACAGTGCTCAACACACAGGGTGTGTGGCCCAGGGAATGTGAATACTCTCCACAAGGATTTGGGTGGCAAGGACTGGCAAGAATCCTAGCTGTTACCTGGAAGTGATAGTATTAATGTTTATTTGATGCCAGCCAGCTGGGTCCAGCTGAACAGTCTTTAAGCAACAGTACCCTGAGGCTTGTTGTGCCAAAGCTTTGCAGAGATGGTGTGGGGGATCCTTTCAGGGGTCAAGTACCCATTTCTCTCCTCCAGCTCTCTGACCTTTGCAAAAGGTCTCTGTACTTGGCCTCCTAGGCAGGTGCCTAGCTAGTTAAGACCCTGGGACTTTTCTCTCCACTCAAAATCAACTCCCCAGATACACTGTTTTTGACAAACTCCCAGTTCCCTGAGCACCTGCTTCTTTCTGTTCACCGTGTTCATCACCTATTTGCTTCAGCTCTCAGATTCGCCCTCCCCAAGGGTGGCAGAAGCCACTTTTCTCCAAGAGTGGGAGGAGATGTGTGGCCACAATATCATACTGCATCGAATCACATAGTGAGATAGGTGTTGCCTTTTGGGTCCCCCTTTGTTACTTCTGTTTAAGCCAAGGAACTTATCTTGTTTTGGTGCTAGAATCTTTTAACACCTCTCTAACACTGTGGTTATATCCTTTTTGCAAAGAGTAGGCAGCTAGCCTTCAGTGTAGGGCAAGCAACAGCTAGAATGCAGTGTGATTGTTTTGTTTTCTCTGTTACCTTTTGCTTATGGCAAGGAATTACACTTCTCCTTTCAGAGTAGTGATATAAATTTCCCTTTCGAAATCTATTTCTTGATGAAAAAGGTGAGTCAATTTAAAGAAAAGCATTAGATAATATAAATAATCATTGAAGTGGTATATAGATATGAAATGTGAAATAAGAGCGGTACTCATATAACTGAGATTTGGAAAACTGGGGAAGCTACTCAGAATAGGGAGCAGAGGCTTGTATGTAAATGCAGGCTCTGCTCATTCACACCCAAGACGCTTATTCTCTTTGAGCCTCTATTCCCTCATCTGCCAAAATGGAGGTGGTAATTCCTACTACACATGGCTGTTTTGAGGATTGAATGAGAAAAGCTGATGTATGTGAGTGTCACTTGCATGCAATGACTCTTAAGTATTGAATGAAACGAATTGTTCATAGTGCACATTTTAAATAAAATTCACTGTGTTAAGTATGAGCAAGTTACCAGTTTCCCAGGACTTCTGTCCCATAGAGAGGATAAAATCTGGTAAAGCCACACAACTTCTCTTTCCTCAGTTTCTTTATTGATAAAATAGGATATCAGTAGCATCTTGTTCATGGAGTAGCTGGATTAAATGATCTCCTATGGATGTGGCAGTAGAACACAGCCTGACACCCTGCATCATTAGAGAAATGTGAGTGAGGTCTCAGGAATCCTGCCCCCTAGAATGCCAGAGTCTTAAGTGGGAAGGCCCCCTGGAAGTGTGAAGTCCTGCTTGTGTACCAAAAATGCTCAAGGAAGTCACTGTTGGCAGAGGGGACATATTTCTTCTGCTTTCTAATATTAAATATTCAAAATAGTCAAATGTCCTTCCACTCCCTCTTCCCAGAGCCCTCAGAGCTTGTGCAAAGTATACTCTCTCTTTCCCCTTATAGAAAATAACTCTTTATGGGCTTTCATCTTCCTGCAGTAATGCTTGCTGCAGACAACATGGTGGCTACATCTCCCTGCCCCTTCCTCACCAAACCCTAGTCAGATGATATTTGAAGATGGGGTTTTTGAGAGGTGATTAAGGTTAGATGGGGTCATGAGGGTGGGTCCCTCACAATGGGATTAGTGGCTTTTTAAGAGGAGAAAAAGAGGAGAGAAAGAGATTGTTCTTTTTATCATGGGAGGATATAGCAAGAAGGCTGCCGTCTTCCCACTCAGGAAGAGGGCCCTTTCCAGGCACTGAATCTGCCCACACCTTGATCTTAGAATCCTCAGCCTCCAGAACTATGAGAAATAAATGCTGGTCATTTAAGCAACCAGTCTATGATTACTTTATTGTAGTAGCAGAAGCAGAATGCTCACTCTACCTAGAATCCATACCCAAAATTAAAAAATATATATTCATTATTTACAATGTGCTAATCATTTTAAATACAATATTTTATTTAAATCTCACAACTCTATAAAAGAGAGCACTATTACCATGTTACCATTTTACAGAAGAGTAGAACCTCTTCTGTAACAGGGCTACTCTGCACCAGAGTTAGATCTTGAACACCATTGTTCACACACCCACCTCCTGGTGGCCTCCAGGGATTCAAGTGGAGAAAACCACTGACTCTGATATTTGTGGGGAACACCTCAAGAAGTCAAGAGGGGTCACTTCTAGTGGCTAGAGGGTAGATGAGCAAAGTCCTGCTTCCAAGACAGAGATGAGCCAGCTCAGTGGCAGGGGATTGAGTTTGTGTAGGAAATACCCAGAAGAAACAAAATACTCACAGCCAGGTTAGTTACGACAAGGCAAAACCTTTAATAACATGAGTGCTTATTACATTAGCTGCTTCGGGGCTCTGACATCTTTGATTTCTGGTCATGTTTTTCTAACACGGAAAAGTGAATGCCTCCCTCAGGGCCACCTGGGTGGTTGGTTTCCTGAGGATTCGTGTGGGTAGACAATGGGGACATCTATGAACGCGCCTGATGGGGATTCAGAAATCCCCCCCTGGCCACCACCCACGACTTTTAGTAAAGTCCTCTTCCAAGGAGGGAAGAATGTGAAGGTCCTTCCAGTAAAGAAGGAAGAGAGGAAAACATCTGGCACAGATACAGAGAGAGGAATGATGTTAAAGACTGGCTTGAAAAGTGAGTGAGGAAGGGCGGGCTTGGGACTTGGAGGTGGACAGGCAAATGTGGGAGAGGGCTGAGTCCATTTGGTTTCATTCTTTGTAAAAAGTAATACCATCACGAGGACCATGCCATGCAACCTCAGAGACACCTCTGTGCACTTCCGCCAAGGCTGTGCTGGGCGTCGGGCAGAGGCCAGAGGTCAGTTCAGACGGGCGTGGTGCGCCTGTTGGCCGGATTATTATGCAGCGACTCTTTGAACTCTTTGGGCGTGGAATTGTGGAACTGTAGAAAAGCGTGGTCCCGGTCGGAGTTGAGGAGGGTCCCCATGGTGATCTTTGAGGGGTCCCGAGAGAGAGTGAACATGGAGATGTCAGTGGAAGGGATGGTGTGGAAGCCTTTGCTGATGGGGGACAGGTCTCGGGATCTGGGCTCCGTGGACCGAGAACTCGACCGCCTCCGGAATCTATACCTGTAGGGCGGGAGGCGGGCAAAAGTAGATTTCTTCAGGAACTCCGAGTGGGATTTGGCGCGTAACTGCTGATGTTTTTCAATATAGATGTGCACGGCGACCACGCCTACAATTTCCGCAATGATGAAAGAGAAGGCTCCGAAATAAAAGGACCAGCCATAGGAGTAACTTTTTTTGGAATCGCGCTGCCCAGGATCCCCGGCGTTGGCTGATATATAAACTATGATGCCGATGATGTTGCTTAACCCTAAGAAAAGGGACACAAGAAAAACACATCTCTTACAAACCTCAGAGGTGACAGTCCCTTTGCAGCCTTGAAATACTTATAGAAAATGCGAGGTGACAGGAGGGAGGAGAATGGATTATAGCTGGGAAATCCAACCGCGGAGCCCTTTCTGCAGGCTCTGTCTCTCGGGAAATGAAAAGTTCCACTGCTCAGTCCCCAGCGGTGTGCGCCCAGCTAAAGAATACACCCTGCTCCTACCGCAAGCGCGGTAGCACTCCGAAGATTTTCCCTTAGAAGCAATTTGTTCCATCAACTCTGAATCTTTGGCTCTAAGTCATGAGTAAGACAAACAAGATGCAGGTTCCTGCCCCCGAATTCCTTACCACTAGCAGGGGAGACTGACATACAAATGCAATTACAGCGACACAGAGTAAGAGCTCTACTAGAGACATATCAAATGGTTCAGGAGCAAAGGGAGAGAGAGACTGAGCCCCGTGCTGTGAAGGCGAGGTGACATTTGAACCTGACAATTGAAGAGGGGTGAGCCAGGAGAGGAAAGCTGTTCTCCAGGGAGTGTGACAGAAGGAACTGAGAATGACTGACCAGGGTTCTAGGGACGAATGGGAGAGTGGTGGCATTTTGAGCTATATGAGGAGGCAGCAGAGATACCAGGTTTAGAGAAGACGGGAGATTTAGATACACTGAGTCAGAAGCCCTTGTGAAGAGTCCAAATGGAGCTGTCCAATGTCTAAAGGTGCAATTTAGGGAATGAAGAAACCCATGAGGAAAGGACAGTAGATTACCAAGTCTTTTTTATCTGCACAGGATAAGATACTGCTTTAGCTCAGCTGTTGTTTGCATGTCAGGAATTGGGGAACGTGAAGCTATTATCTCCAACAGGCAAGGCTCGCTGGCTTAGCTTCCCCAAGAGCTAACGGAACAGCACTGGCAATAGCTGCTTAGCCCATTGGAGAGGAATCAATTCCCTCGGGGCAGTGTTTTTCAACCTTCTTTTTTTTTTTTTTTTTTTTTGCACTTTTTGGCCCGGGCTGGGTTTGAACCCACTACCTCCTGCATATGGAGCTGGCGCCCTACTCACTGAGCCACAGACACTGCCCTTTCCAACCTTTCTTTTTGAGACAGAGCCTCAAGAGTAGAGTAGGGTAGAGTGCTGTGGCATCACAGCTCACAGCAACTTCCAACTCCTGGGCTTAAGCAATTCTCTTGCCTCCGTCTCCCAAGTAGCTGGGACTAAAGGCACCCGCCACAATGTCCGACTGTTTTTTGGTTGTAGTTGTCATTGTTGTTTGGCAGGCCTGGGCTGGATTTCAACTCACCAGCTCTGGTGTATGTGACTGGTGCCTTAGCCACTTGAGCTAAAGGCACCGAGGTTAGCACATTTGAACCTATAGTTAAACTTCCATGGCACACTTAAATTATGTTGATCAAAAAAAAAAATAGTAAAAAAAAAAAAAAAAAGAATACTTACTGTGCTTTGAACCTTCAAAAATAATTTAGTTAATGATCTTTATAAAATTTCACAGTACACCTAAGATCCTGTCATGGTGCACCCGTTGAAAATCATTGCCTTGGGGTGGTGAGAAGAAACAGTAGATTCGCAGCCCTGTGCCCATGTCTGGCTCCCTTTCTCATATTATTGCTCCAAAGGGGAAGACATGTCTGTTTTTTGTCCCTTTGCTTCAAGGGCCTTATCCAGGGCTTGGTGCCAGCGATGACTCATGGGGCTGGTACACCAGCTGGCATCTCCTTGTCTCCAAATTTAGGCTACCTGTATAGGGTGGTGCTAACTGGAGGTTGTCCCTCATTCAAGTTCCCAACACCAGGTGGTGAGCAACCATTTCCAGGTTGAGTGGGTTCTACTCATTTGGTGAATGCTCTATACTCCTCCTCCATCTCCTTGATCCCCCCATAGTTGAGCAACCAAAGGGTTAAAGCTTGGCATAACAGGACCCACGGAACTCTGTCCCAGTGCTATCTTTCCTATTGTCTGGTGTGCATGGATTAGGATTAGTAATATTTCGAATATGACTTCTGATCATATTCCATCCAGACTTTGCCCCCAGAGGGAAGGGCTGGAGTCTGCTTCTGCCCCATCTCCTCTTGGCTTCCCTCCACACAGGCATTCAGCAGGTAGACAGCAGGTTCTCATTACTGAGCTAGTTCTTAATAAGGGGGCTGACACATCCAGCTCTGTGTCAGGCTGCGAGAAACCATGGGATGAAAAACGGCTCCTCTTCCTGGAGTGTCAATTCGACTTGAAGATTAGTAGGGAAGGCACATTCTTTTATATTAAAATGAACATGGATATAATAAGAAGGAAAAAGCAGAATTCACATGAATTTTTAAGTTAAATGGGAGGCGGACTTCAAAGACATTTCAGCTCAATGAAGGTGCCTTCTAGCCATGCCCCCTGAGTCCCCAGGGCCATGTTTTCCTCCTCTGCTAGCTGGGAAATTTTGGTGGCAAAGTTTGGAAAGCCCCTAAAGGAGGTCTTGCTGGGGTGGGGACGGGAGGAAAGAAAGAAAGGGAAGTTTAAAGAGAGGCTTAGATGTCATCTAGGTAAAAGGAGTCAAGAAGCCCAGCGAGCTTCCTATGTGCCAAGTACTGTGTATAGCCTTTATACATAATATCTCAATTAATCATTGCAATAAGCCCTCCTTTAAAAAATTTATCCCCCTTTTATAGATGATGAAAGAGAAGGAGAAGATTAAGTAACTTTGATGCCAAACATGGCTAGGAAACAGTGGAAGTGGAATTTGAGGCCAGATCTCTTAGCCGTGGTGGATTTAGAATTCAGTAACAAGGCTCAGAAAGAGTAAGATGTGAATTTTACACATCTTATCACATTTACAATTTTACTTTGTTCTACCCATTAGACTGCAAGCTCCCTGAAGGCAGGAACTAGGGTTATCTTGTTCATTGCCGTGCCCAAAACTCTCACCCCAGAGCCTGACCCATAGTGAGAGCATAGTGCACATTTGTTGAATGAACAAACAAACTGAATGGACAGAATTAAAGGATATAATATATATCGTAACAGCTTCTATGGATGGAGCACATGCTGGACTTTGGGCACCTTTCTGGGCCCTTCATGCACACTAACTCATTCAATCCTCTTAACACCTTCAGAACGTGAGGCTGTTACTATCTTCATTTTTCAGATGGGGAGATTGAGGCACAGAGAGGCCGAGTGACTTGCCCATGACTACACGGTGAGTAATAGCAGAGCTAAGCTTTGCACTGGGCATCCTGGCTTCAGAGGGCATGTTCCCGGGCACTGTGCATAAAACCTGGCGCATAGTAGGTGCTCAGTGATAGGTTCTTGATTGCTTGCCTGAAACTGCAAACCTTAAGAATAGCTGAGCAAAAAGAGCCTTAGAAAGTGCTGAATTTTCCAATCCTTTCATTTTAGAGGTGGAAAACTGAGGCTCTTAAGGGTCCTTGGGCAGATTAGTGGAGGGGTTGAGTATTAGACCCCAAACTTCTGGCTTCTCATTAGAGTTTTGTCCACAAACCCGTAAGCTTTCTAGTTCCTATGTGTCTAATCTGCTTGCCATCCTGCACACTACCTCCTGTAAGAAGAAAGTTGCTGGTGACATATTCTTCCCCGACAATCCCCTTGGGGGAAAAAATAATGATCTTCTCTTATTTGTAGGAAATTCTCATATCAGCTCAATATTGGTACTGATCCTCTGGATCCAGCAGAGTCTATGTGTGGATGGGGCCACCAGTGACAGGCATGTGCCTCAAAGCCATACAAGTTGCTGGATTTGCCAGTTGTTAACATCTGGCCACCACCACCTTTGGGCTGATCACATTCCCCAGGGGCAAGGTGGCAGCTTTCTCCCTGGTCTGCTGCTTGAGTCAGGTCCTAGAGACTCAGGGCCGGATAGTCTCACTTTCTCATTTCACAGAAGGGCAAACAGTGACGAAGGGACCTAAACAAGGTCTATAGAGCACCAGGACTTTGGAACTATGTTGTTATTGCCTTTCCAACACTAGAAAATAATATTGTGCTTTTTATGTACAATCTGCTTTCAACAACCCCATGAAATGGCTGCTATTATTATTTGCCATGTTGCAGTCAAGGAAACCAAGTTTCGAGGAGTTGGTCACATTTCCCCAGGCCCCACTGGCGGAGCCAGGATTTAAATCCAGAAGGGCAAGCCTCTCCTTCTCACCTGCATTGTTCCTATCTCAATAAATATTCTGTGCAGTTTGAAGGTCATCACCAAAGAGTCAAGCGCCATCTCCCCCCATTTCTGCCTTGTTCTTTGCTTCTCTAAAGCATTCGTCCAGATGGCATTGATCTGCCTCGAGAGGGGTGGGGTGCAAAGTGATAGTAAAGAGATAAAAGGAAAGATGAAAACCCAGAGGAAATCGAGGAAGATGAGGACACCAGTGGAGGGCTGGAGAAAGGAGGAAAGTGAAGGCAGGGAACAGGACTCTCTTTTGTAGAATGTCTCCCATCCTCCTCGAGCCATCCTGGGTCGCCTTCTGGTTGGGTCTGCGATTGATGGCAAGGTCCTCTTTGAGGGCACCTTGGCACCATGTTCCCAGGGACACTTTGGATGTTAATAGAATTTGGGTGCTTGCAGAGATGTAAGCAATAGTTAGCTGGCAAACACATGTTACAAAGGGCCAGAGATAGGTTATGAACATGCCCAAGTGAACAGAAAGGTGGAGTCCTTTAAAACCCATGGAGTTGGTCTCCCAGTTCACATATGGCACAAGTGCAAGCACACCCATCCACTCTTCTGTTAATCAGTCTCTCCCTCTCTCTCAACTGACCCTGACACTATGTTCTTCTCCCCATCGTTGCTTCATGCCGCCCTTAGCTGGAGTTTCAGCATCTTTGGTTCTAATGAAATTCTTTGCATTCTTATCCTTAGCACTCCAACTTGTACATTTTCTTGCTTTTTCCCCAGAGGGATCCCTGAATAAGCTGGCTTCATCCACACAGCCCAGGCTTTGGTTTGGTGTCTGTGAAAAGCTCAGGGCTGGGGGCCAGACACTCACCTGCAGAGACAAAAAAGATGCCCGCGCTGAGAATGACATTGTGTCTGCTGCGGTGGAACTCGCTGGCTGCCACACAGAGCCCGCCGAAGAACAGCAGTGTGACGCTGAGGATGGGGAAGACACTGGAAGCCCTCACAGCCCCTGTGGAGAGAAGGGAGAGGCTTCTGCCTGCACCCAGCCAGCCCTGATTCTGCCCCGGGCTGCCCGAGGGGAAGTCAGCACAGAGATGGGAGAACAGAGCCTGAGTCTAACGTGGGCAGTCGCTCTGGGCCCTGTGCTTGGAAGGAGGCCCATGCTTATGCTCAGGGCTTTGCAGTCACCATCTTGGCAGTCTTAACAATTGTATCCTTGAATTTGAGTCTGAGTGGACAATGGTGCATGTGCTGGAGGTTTGGAGCACACCCCACACCCATCACTCAGCTCCCCACCTCACCACCTGCCATCCCCCACCAATACCTGTCCACTTCCAGGTCTCCCTGAGACTCCCTCAACAGCCCACTGCCCTGTCTCAGCCCAGAGACCACTACTGCCCTGTGCTTCTGGTGGGGGTCTGGGCACGAACAGAGGAAATCAGGTTTATGTGTAAGCTCCAGGACCCTGAGAATGCCTGCACTCACCTGGAGAGTGTCTCTGCACCCAGGGGAGTATGATATTAAACAACAAATTAAAAACACTATGACAGGTCACAAAAGGGATCACAGAAGAAAGGGAAAGGCTTTTTTTTTTTTTGCTTGCATTTTGAACCAGAATCTCAGAACTTTTGTTTGTAAATAATATAGCCAGTCTTGTACATGGGGACTTTTCTCAGACCAGACATTACTCAAAGGCAGAATCCTTCCAGCACACACCTACATGTGCAGAGTTTGGCATTATTCTTCTAATACGCTATTAGTCCCTGAATGAGCACATGTATTTATTTATTCATTCAGCAAATATTTCTTGAGCACCTCCTCAATACCAGGTGCTGGGGACTGGTTGAAATGTTTAACAGCCACAAGGCACAGGCTCTACCCTCAAAATGGGCACAAGTGTGGAGCCGATGCAGTCCGGGAAGCCCCTGCGCTTACTCCTTAGTTTCTGTATCAGGGAGAGGCCTTAAGGCTCTGGCAGACAGAACTTTGGAGGGGATCCTAGGATTTACTGAACCAGGGTAAGAGTTTCTCCAGGTAGATAAATTCTGTGTTCACTGATGTACAAAAGCTCCAGGGGCCATGTCTTCATGGGGCTAAGGTTATTGCAGAGACAACAGGCAGGACCAGCTATGTAATTTGCAGGGTCTTGTGTAAAATAAAAATATGAGGCCCCTTGTTCCAGATTTGTTATGAATTTCAAGATGGTGACAACAGAACATTGACCCAAAGGTGGGGCTCTTCTGAAGGTGGGGCCCTTTTTGACAGATAGGACCGTAAGAACCCAGACGTGAGCCCACCGTGCCTTGGACTGGGGTGTTAGACTGCAGATGGTGAGACCTGGCTAGATTCACAGTGTATTTTATGTTTTGAAGGTAAAGCCAAAGAAATTTGCTGGTGCGCTGAGCCGTGTTTGGTCTCAGGTGTTGAGTGAATGTTGGAGGCATCTGCAGGAGGGGTGGCAGCAAAGGGTGGGAGCAGGAAGGGCCATGAATTCATTCTGGGGAGGTATTCAAAGCAGTTCACATTACTTGGCGTGGTGTTCCAGGCTCTAACCCCCTACATGCACTGTGAGTTTTCCTGTTGATTTAGCTCCAGCCCTTTCCATTTGCTACTGCGCATCAATGCTCAGACTTCTACTGCCAAGCTCTTTCCACAATGCCATTTTTGCTTGGCTGTTTGTTTTTTAAGTTTCTTGGAAGCTTGGTAACTGATTTAGCCTTGGGGATTGACTGGGAGGGGCAATGGGGAGACCTGGAGTGTGGAGCTGGGGACACACAGGGATGAAATTCTCTTAATGAGGAGAGGATGGAAGAGTCCTTGCTTTCGTTTCAAAGTCAAAGTAGCTACCTCAAAGTAACCATTGTGGGGGTTCAGGAAGCCCAGGGTCCCAGACAACTGTGCTCTTCCCACTCTTCTGCTATGATGGTGAGGTTTGAGGGATGGGTTTTAAAACTGCCTAAAATTTTAATCTTGCTGGGAGAAGCCAAACATGGGGAAGCGGATCCTGGCCATGTCAACCCCCTGGGGATGATCAGATCAGTGTCCTTGCTGTCCTCTGGCCTGCCCCGGCTGTCCTGCAGATCTCTGCTGCCTTGGAGGCTTGCCAGAGGCAGAGCTGGCCTCCCCAGGCTCTTTTAGTCTCCTGGTTGAAGGGCAATTCCAGGGAGTGAGCTCAGGGGTCCTGGGTGTGGTGGGTATAACAGACCCAGCCATGGGTGCAACTTATTTATAATTTCTAACAACTTACACAAATGACCTGTGGGTTTCCATTTAGACCTTTGGCCTGGGGAACCCCCACAAATATTAGGGTTAGGTCTACCTCAACTGGTTTCAAAACCCACTTGGATCTTGTGAATTAACCTTTGAAGGAGATCATTTGCATTGTGTGTTGATAGGAATTAAATATTCAATGTAATGAGTATAATTGATAAAAAGGAAATTATTATTATTATTTTTTTGAGACAAGAGTCTCACTATGTCACCCTCGATAGAGTACAGTGGCATCAAAGTTCATAGCAACCTCAAACTCTTGGGCTCAAGCAATTCTCCTGCCTCAGCCTCCCAAGTAGCTGGGACTACAGGTGACCACCACAACACCCGGCTATTTTTTTGTGGTAGTTGTCATTGTTGTTTAGCAGGCCCAGGCCAGGTTTGAACCTGCCAGCCCTGTTGTATGTGGCCAGTGCCCGAACCACTTAGCTATGGGCACTGAGCCAAGAGATTATATTTAAAAATATATAATATAGAGATTATATTTTTAAAAATAGTTTCAAGGTCTGATTAATCTTTGAAGTGTGGCCTAAGGAAATGATCTGAACATTTGAAGCTATTGAACTATATTATTTACAACAGGATTCTCTGAAACTTGACCACACAATGGACTGTAACAAATTGGTCAATACATGGAGGTGGTGAACATAAGGAATATGCATTGAGTATATGTGGTGTATGTCTAATTTGTGAAAATTAGGTCAACATAAAGAGGTGGTCAATGTAGGGAGGTGGTCAACCATGGAGGTTCTATTGTATGTATGCATATATATATATGGAAATGAAATGTGAGGCTATGAGATATGTATATGTGATTGTTTCTCAAATAGATCAGTAACAACTTGGCAACCCACTGGTGGCCAGACTCCACTCTTTGGCCCACAGATGAAATATAATCAGATTCTATAAACTCTGGCTATAGCTGTTTGCCTTAGATAGGATATTTCGGTTGCCATTTTCTCCTCAGTCAGTTGGAGTTCACTCTGCATTTGTTTTTAGCTCACTGATCACATGGTAGCTTCACAATCAAATGGTTTTACTATCTTCCTTCTTTTCCACTTCTCCTCCCCAAACTGTCTTGGGCTAAGTTAGGGTATGGAGGATGGGAAGGTGAGCTTGTCTGAATGATTTCCCACCAGCAGGGTCTGAGTTGTATTTCACTGAGTCCAGTGCTGTATTATGGGAGTTTCTAGTCAGCAGAACTTGTGGGCTATTAAGCCTTCTGCTATGGTTTTAAGCTGTCATCTACCCCAAAGAGCACAAAAAGAGAAAATAGCAGAAAAATCAACATGCAGAATCTCGGTGTCACCAGGGTTGAGGGCATAAACTAAAAATAAGATCCTAAGTCCTCCACCAACTGAGTGAACCCCCTCCTGGCCAAGGGTACCCCCCAAAAAACTTAAAACTGAGCTCTTGGCCATGAAGGAAAGGGAGGTTGGACATGCCTCATTATGCCCCCTCCCTTTCAAAGTCTAGACACAATTGACCAAAATTAATGTTAATTAAATAGAGTCTGACAAAATAGTCTGTTTGTGTCAGTAAAATACCAAATTATAAATAAGATGTAAGGCCATGAAGGCAAGGATTAAGTCACACCTTAAACAGGTCTTTTCTGCTGACATGGTATCTCATGACAGATAGTAGAACACCTTATCTTAACTTACGCATGCTTTCTATTGACTACAAATTTTTAGGCAAAGCTTAACTTTCTTGACCAACTTCCCATTAAAGAATTTCTAAATCTACCTATGACTTGTAAGCCCCCACCTCAAGATAACCCAACTTTTCAGGTCAAATCAATGTATGTATTTCATATCTGGATTTATGATTTTACCTGCAATTTCTGTCTCCCTGAAATGTATGAAACTAAACTAATCTGACCACCTCAGGACCACTTTCTTAGGAACTCTTTAGACTATGATCTGAAGGGCTGTGGTCACTTAGTATTGACTATTGATTCAGAATAAGATTTTTTAAATTATTTTACAGAGTTTAGTTTTGTCCATTAACAGAGATCACTGCAGTGAACTGGCAGCATAAATACTGGATGGGCAGGGACACCCCTACAGGGACATGCTTCTGGCGCTGTCTGGCTGGATCAGGGATGGATTCCAAAATTCCCAGCGGGAAATCTGTGTGATTGCTAAGGCCCCTCCTTAACCTTAGCTGGATTCTGTGGCTATTGGTGAAGCTTAGGTGGACTGTTGAATGGGAATGAGGAGAGATGAAGGAACAGAGGACCCCGTCTTCCCAGAGGGGAAAGAAAAAAGAATACTTATTGGAAAAACAATTGACCTCTCAGAACTTCCAAAATCAGCTTTGCAAGTTACGAAATAAAAGTCATAGTTCTGTTTAGTCTCCAACAGGGCAAACATTGAGATATTTTATCAAAGTAGGAAAGAAAAAGAAAAACTATGGGCTTTCCGTTAAAACTCCATTTGAGATGACTATAAAGCTGTTCTCTTTTGGGGAACTCTGAGTAATTTGTGGGATTCCCCAAACTTTGGCAAGGCTACGTCTTGACATGTGAGTTTTGCTCCCTACATGGAATCTTTCAGAGCTGCTGATGCAAGGGGTTTGAATAAATTCTAGTGGATGGATAAGGACCAAAAAAGGGATAAATGATATGTTTGTGTTTAAAAGTTAGGCTGAAAACGTCTGTTCCTTTCACATTGACCATACCGCTTACATTGTTACGTGATTAAGACGCACAGCCATCTGCAGACTACCAGGCATGATTGAGGCTCAAAATGATTTTAATTTTAAAAACACTGTTCTTAAGCCATGAGTTACAAACATAATCTGAATAGTACAATTACTTAAAGTTTTATAAAGACAGTAAAGAAAAAAATCTGAAGTTTAACATTCCTAAATAGCAAAGTAGTCCGTGTCTTAGCATTTTCCCTTTTGCATGAACTAGATATATATTCTTGTTGAAGAAATCACATTTAAATCTCAAAACTTGGTCTCTCTGTGTCTGAACCAATGTAAGGCCATGCCGGGAGCTGAAATTTGCTATTGCTAATCCCACACTACAAGCAAGAGCTAACACATATTGCCTCGTGACTGCACACGAGGCCTGGAGCTAAGCACTAGCTTATTTCATTTTTGTGACCCTATCAGATAGATGATATTATAATCTCCATTTCAGAATAGATAAAGACATTTAAGAAATAGAGAGGCAAAGCAACTTGCCCAGGGTTCAACCCAGCTAGCAGGGAGTCAAGCTAGGGTCAAAGCTGATTCCAGATGCCTAGCTCAAAGCCACAACATTCTCCTAGCTCTCATGTGCTGTAGTTGTGACAGTTCATGTCATATCCAGGTGACTGACCTTGAAATGGAGGCACTGGCCCTGTCCCAGTGGAACTGAAGCTGAAGGGAAGTCAAAGGAGAGGTGACATTTGCTTTGCATTTATTTTCCCAGGCCTTGCCCTTGGGACCATGCCCATTAACACCTCACCTCACCCATTAGCACTGTGCCCATTAGCACCTCAAGTCAACCCTTTGGGGAAGGTGAAAACTTGTATTCAAGTTAGAGAAAATTCGTTAGATTTTTCTCCTAAGCAGACCAAAAAGAATCTTTTGGTTTTGACTTACCCAGTTTTTTTTTTTTCCTTTCTGTTTTTTAGTTCATTGAAACTAAAGAGACTTAAATATCAGAACCATTTGAATGTCTCTGCCTGGTGGCATCTGAAGGTCCTTTGCATTTATCCACTTCCAGGGATGGTGACTGAGGAACCTCAAACTCAGGGGAAGCCAGGTGGTGGCAGGCACCCTTCCCTTCCCACCAGGGTTGGGGGTTGGGGAGACTTACGTAGGAGATACTCAGCTGTATCTTGTTCATAGTCAGCATCTTCAGGGAAGTGATCGATTTTCTTGCACACACCTCGGAAAGCCCCTATGGAAACAAACAGGGCGCTGAGCCAGGGAGAGGAGACAGAGCCTCTGGGGCTCAGCCTGGGTCCTCTCCCTCTGCTGGTGCAGATCCTTTTCCTGGTTGCTGGAGGCTGTGCCTAAGGTAAACCCAACCTCATCTTTCTCTAGAGCACAGAAAGGAGACAGGGAGGAGCAAGACAAACAATAAAAAGCAAAAGACTGAAATTTGCTGCTGCTTAGAATTTATATGATGTTGAGACCCATTTAGAAGGGTGAAAAACTATGAAACCGAAGTGCCAATTATGAGGACTAAGTTCTTACCTTCCTCCTCTCCCCTGATTAGTGAAGGAAAAAGCAGGTGGAATTTAAGCACAGCAATTTATCTTCCTATTTTGACAGATGAGGAAACGTAAGAATTCTGCTTGCAATCACTTGGGTACATGCCAGAGGCAGAATTGCAATCAAGATCTGAATCACACCCATGGTGCATAATGCAAGGGTACTTGTCAGATTTATTAAGTATAGAGTATAAATGTCTTAACACAATAATTATATAAATGAGATGAGGTTTATATTAACCAGTGTGATGTAAACACTTCTAATTGTATATGAAATCAGCACATTGTACCCCATACATGCCTTAATGTATACATGATCTATGTGTTTCCGATTTAATGCAAAATAAAAATTACAAAAAATCTGAATCCAGGCATTCCAGCATACTCCACCATCCCAGCAGTGCTCACCTCTGACCAGAGGCCCTTCCCCTTCCCTCACTGCCCTCCCTAAGGAACACAGCTCACAGGGTCTCTTGCTGTGCGACTCAGTCTCTCCAGAGCCACAGATTTGCTATATCTGGAAACTACTGTCTGCCTCTGCCTTTACTTCCTTTCCTTTCTTTAGCAAAAACTTGATTTAACTCACTTGTGAGCATTTGATAATGCTTGTGGGTGGGGTTGATTAGCCAATTAACCAATCTTTGGGGGCAGTTAAAGGCTCTGCCAGTTCTTATCAATGACCAACAATTTTCTAGACTTCTCACCACAACACAGCATGAAATGATGCTTTCTTGTCCCTGTCCCTGACTAGAAGGTCAGCATGGAAAAGAGGGAGGGGGAAGGATGTGCCATGAAAAGCGTACAAGTTTCAGAATAAGACAGATCTGGGCTTGCATTTCAGAGCAGTTATTATATGTAAGTGAAATAGGCCATACATGAACATGAGATAACTTCTGCAAAGCTCTAGTCACGTCACAATAATGGCTAGGCACATAACTGAAACTACATATTCTTTGTCTCATTTACTCTAATTTACTGCCCCAGGAAATAAAGGCCATTTAATATTGATGTTTAATGATGAGACTGAACTAAAATAAAATCTCAAGCAAACCCTCCCCTCCTCCACCCCCCAGCTTACTGAATGGCCCAAGAGGAGCCTAGGAATACCTTAAGGCTGCGTTACTGGCCAGGAGAAGGGAGGTCAGACATTCTCACCCCACTTCCCTTCTTGGAGATAGCCTTTGTAACTCATTAACAGGTCTAAGGCTATACAAGACAAAGCTCAAACCACTCCCGAAGGTCATCAATGTATTTAAAACATCACTTGAATCTGGGTGTATGTCTAATACAGGTCCAGTGGCTTGTCTCTGATTAGCAGACTTTCTTATCTCAACTTAAAACATTCCAAGCCTTTAGACAAAGTTTCATTTTTAAAGACTAATTACAAATCAAAGAATCTTTAAACCCACCTATAACCTGTAACACCCCTCTTTGAGACGTCCCGCCTTTTCAGGCCAAACCAATGTATGCCTTCCATGTACTGGTTTATGACTTTACATGTAATTCTGTCTCCCTGAAATGTATGATTTCAGACTATAACCCAACCACACAAGACCACTTGCTCATGGCTTCTTGGGTGTAGCTGTCTGAGCCATGGTCACACACACTCAGCTCAGCATTTACCTCTTTTAACAGAGGTTGAGTTCTTTTCTTTTAATAATACAATGGTGGATCACAGAGGTGACAAAGGTATCCCATCTGGTGAGTGGTAGAATCCAGATTCCCAAAGCCTCTGGTTTCATCATTGTGCTATGAATGGTAACCATTATTATGATGTCTACTATTATAATGAATATTATTATTAATAATAACAAAGTTGCCATGTATTTAATTCCTTCTACAAGTAGATGCCAAGCCAGGGACATTTCATTATAAATGTAATGACAACATTCATTACAATGAATCAACATCTCCTTGATTCTGATGTTTTGCTTACCAGGCAAGGAATAGACTCAGGACCAAGAATGGGGTTCAGGAAAGAAAACGCAAGGAAAGTCTTTGAAGAAATACAGACCCATAATTTCTTCCCTCATATTGGTAAAAGGCCTTACTTATTCTTGTTCAGATTGTAGAGTTTCAGTCACATATTCCTGTTTGTTTTTAAGACCCATCTCCTTTCAGTTGACCAGGGTAATAAATCATGAGCAACACACATTTTGCACTTGTTATACACCAGGTAACATTCCAATAATTTTACACTTTTTATCCTCTTTAGCTCTCAAAACAGTCCTATAAGGTGCCTGGTGTTATGATCCCTATTATATGAACAAGGGAACTGAGGCTTAGCAAAGTCCACTGATTTACCCAAGGGCATAGATAGTAAATGATCCACCTAAGGTAGGTCTGCCTGACTCCAAAGCTAAACTTTCTAACCACTCTAGAATTGCATTCTCTTCAATGAGTTTTAGTGTTGTATGGTGACTTTATGATAGCTTTGTGGTCCATCCCCCCACCAGGCCAACAGTTTTCCCATAACTATGCTTTCTCCATCATGAGGTATGGCAGGGGCCACTGGTGAAGGGAGTCATAGTAGTGTCATCTTATTGTTAGCTTTTTACTCCACGAAAGATCTCACAGGAAGAAAGGTTCAGGTGAAGATGGAATAGGAATGCTAGTAAAACAGACCCTTTCTCATCACCGTGGGAATTAGGAGCACGCTAGCATCTGCTTGTGAAACAACAGGCTTGCTTGAGGTGACTTGAGGAAGCTTGAAACTAGGACGAAGAACCAGCAAATGCCAGTAGTTCCTGGAGACACGGTCACCAGGGGTTTTTTTTTTTGTTTTTTTGGGTTTTTTTTGAGACAGAGCCTCAAGCTGTCACTCTGGATAGAGTGATGTGGCATCACAGCTCATAGCAACCTCCAATTCCTGGGCTCAAGCAAGTCTCTTGCCTCTGCCTCCCAAATAGCTGGGACTACAGGCACCCGCCACAATGCCCGGCCATTTTTTGGTTGCAGCCGTCATTGTTGTTTGGCGGGCCTGGGCTGGATTTGAACCTGCCAGTTCAGGTGTACGTGGCCGGCACCTTAGCCCGTTGAGCCACAGGCACCGAGCCAACAGTCACCAGTTTTTAATGGTCAAGAGGTGGACACCATCCATTTTTGCACAGCCCGTGAGCTAAGAATGCATTTTGAATAGATGCCTGGGGGAAAAAATCAAAAGATGAGTATTATTTATGATATGTGAAATTCAAATTTCATCATCTATAAAGTTTTATTGAAATTCAGTCATGCCCATTTGTCTACATAGCTTCAATGGCAACATTCGTGCCACAGTGACAGACTTGAGTGTTTGTGGCAGAGACAGCAATACTGAAGATATTTACTCTCTGGTTCTTTAAGAAAAATTCTGCAGATCCCTTTCTAAAGTTTCTGTCCTATAAAGGCAAAAGTGGAAAGTAAAGAAAAGGTTAGGCCTTTCTGGGACGGAGGACATAATCATAATCCAGGCCAGGGCTGCTAACATAGATAATATTTAGCTTTTGGGGCAAATCTGGGCTATAGACTCCTCTGTGATTTTGTAGGTCTTTTTGTTTTATTTTCATTTTTTTACCTGTAATATTTTATAGCATATCTTATTTTTTTTAATTAAATATATCTCTACAATCTAAAATTCAGTATATTTCACATGAAAACCTGATTTGCAGTTTCTCTCTCTCTTTTTTTTCTTTTGCAGTTTTTGGCCAGGGCCAGGTTTGAACCTGCCACCTCTGGTATATGAGGCCGGCGCCCTACTCCTTAAGCCATAGGCTCTGCCCCGGCAATTTCTCTTAAAAAATGGGAAAGAGTGGCTTGGCGCCTTTAACTCAAGCGGCTAAGGTGCCAGCCACATACACCAGAGCTGGCGGGTTCGAATCCAGCCTGGTCCTGCCAAACAACAATGACAACTACAACCAAAAAATCGCCAGGCGTTGTGGCAGGTGCCTACAGTCTCAGCGACTTGGGAGGCTGAGGCAAGAGAATGGCCTAAGCCCAGGAGTTGCAGTTAGCTGTGAGCTGTGATGCCATAACACTCTACCCAGGGCGACAGCTTGAGGCTCTGTCTCAAAAAAACAAAAACAAACAAACAAACAAAAATCCGGGGAGGGAGCACTGTCCAACATTTCCATGTGGCAAAACCCCTTGTGGCTGGACCTCAGTGGGCTTCTTTAGACTGGGTGCGAAGTCCCCAGTTGACTAAAATCCCCATTTGTACCATGTTATTTGCCTAGCCCTATAGATATTGGAGTTTACAATCCCTGAGCCAAAATGTATTGTAACAGCCCAGTCTTTGGTTGCACACTTGGTACGAATCCTGACTCAGCCACTTACTAGTTATGGTACCTACAGTGAATTACCACCAAACCTCAGTTTCTTCTTCTACAGACTGAGATAATAATAGTAACTTCATGAAGTTGCCATAAGAATTAATTGAGGCAGTAATCATAGTTTAGCACCAGTTACTGTTTTCAGCACTTTACATATAAATCTTTTAATCAGGCAATGACGTAAAGTGTTTAGTACAGACTTTGGCACAGAGTAAGAACTCAATAAATTATAGCTATTATTACCATGGTTTTGGTAGGTATTTTAGACCACAAGAGACATATTGGCACCATGGTGAGATTTTAAAAAGCAATATAAAAGGAAAGAGAGTCAAGAATTTCTCCAAGAAAGACTCCATACTGAAAATGAAACTGCTGGCATCTTAAGTCACACACTCACCACAAAGTGAACTTGGCCATTCATATACGGTAGCATATTGCTTGCTCCCACAAATAACCACTATTTAGCATTTTTGCATATTTCCTTCCAGGCTTTTTTCCCTGTGCTTTCATACACAAATGATTTTGCAAAAGTGAGATCATGCTGTTCTTTCTTCTTGTTCACATTTTCTTGGGAATAGTTCCCCATAACAGTAAGTCTAAGAAAAATAGAATGAGGTTGGACTTGTCCACCACCTGCAGAAGATGGAACCAAGAGAGATGGCGAAAACATACAAACTGCAAGGATGAAGTCGGGATACAGCGACAAGTACTGTCTTAGCACAGCGTTAAGCTAAGGCATTGGAGCTGAGAGAAGTGGAAATCAGGAATGAAGCAAACCAGGAAGAGGATTGATAGTGGTTGGTCTGGGGGACAGATCCAGTGGTTACCAGTGAAAGGTGATGGGGACTCAGCATAGGGCAGATGTGAGAACTGGGCTAGGAGAATCCACAGACCCGGAATTCCAGGAAGAGAGTTAGAATGGAAGATAGAGCCAAGAGTTATTTCCTGAGATGTGGAAGTTGCAGAAACTGGCTTTCCAGTGACCCAGCCTCATCCTGGGCAGAGAAGATTTTCCCAGTAATATTCTGGTTCAGACAGTGGAAGAATACTTCCTTCACACGAAGTATTCCCTCACCCTTAAACTGATATTCTCTTTTTCCCCCTTTTACTTTTAGTTGACACATAATTCCTATATATCTTTATCGGATGCAGAGTGATGTTTTGATCCGTGCATACAATATGTAGTGACCAAATTGGGGTAATTAGCACATCCATCACCTAGAACGCTTATCATTCAAAATCCTCTCTTCTAGTTTTTTAGGAAAAAAACCACATTAAATTATTGTTAACTCTATTCACCCTACTGTGCTATAGAATGCTAGAACTTATTCCTCCTATCTTGAGGTAACTTCTGATAATCCTTAGAGGACAAACTCTAGAAATATCCTTACTAAAATCAAGAATGAGATAAGAATGCTCACCATTATTTACATCTATTTACGCAATAGACCTTGTGTCTGTCATTTACTATGGTTCTGCAAGGTCTAACTAGCCTGAGAAGGAATAAAACAGAATTAAGAGTTGTAAGCAATAGGAAAAAATAGAATAAAACTACCATTTCTTTTCCTGCTGATAAAATTAGTCTACTTGGGGAAAGCAATTTGCTAAAATAAATAAATAAAAAAGTTAGAATGAATGAAAGAATTCAGTATGGTGGTTTTTTATAAGATATTAAGACATACAACCAAGCTGTAATAATTAAGTCATTGTGGTTATTGGCATTTAAAAATAACATTTATTAGGGTATTTATTCAATGCAGAGAAATATAACAAAGACAAAAAAAGCAATCCATTATCCCTCATTCTGATAATCCCTTTTAAATTAAAAGAATATATGTACATAGTTAGAAAGTTCAAACAAGGAAAGAATTAAAAGTAAAAGCGTTTTCCCTACCATCAGAAATTCTCTCACCTGATAGCTCAGTGGAATAATTTTTGTTAATGGAACATTGAGTGAAACCATATCTAAGCTGAGACCTGAAGGTTAATTAGAAGTTAATCAGAGGAAGGGAGGTGTGTTTCTCAATGCTCAAGAGAAGACCTATTTGAGAACTTAGAGTCGCTCTGGGAGTTTAGAGGATTCGTGGTGGTTGGACTGGAGGACAGATGCAGTGGGCACAGGGAGAGGTGAGGGGGCGTGGAATCCAAGAGAGGGTAGAGAACTGGGCTGTGCAGATCTGTTTCAGGTCCAAGGAATTCACTAGTGTCCAAGACAGAGAAGGTCCTCGTCCTCACAACGTACATTCCCACTGAGAGGAGCGACTATAGACTGGTAAACAAATGAACACGATGACTGGGCTCTGAAGGATACAGCCCAGGATGATGTGTTGGTGACTCTGCACTGGGTGAGGACAGGTGGTAGGCAACAGTAGATAGGGTGGTCAGGAGTGGGGGGACATTTCAGCTCAGATCTGACAAAAGACAAGGAAACAGTTATAGGAAGGGTTATGGAAAGGGCCTTCTAGGCAGAGGCAACTGCAAGTGCCAAGGCCCTGAGGGGGGAAAAACTTGAGGAGTTTGAAGAACAGAAGAGAGGCCTGCAGGGAGAAAGAGGGTCCATTGTAGTGGACCCACTGTGTCCATCTGCTGCTCTCTTTGCTGTCTCTTGTGCACTAGGATCTCTGGAAAATCAAGGAGGTTGAGTTGCTCAGCTCTTCCTTAGGGTTGAGAGTAACCTTCCAGCAACCAGGTTTGGGGCAACCTAAAGGACCTACCTGACTTGGGTGGCTTCTAAACACATGGAGGAGGGGAGAAAGTCTAGAAAATGAGACATTTGTGCCTGTAACTCTTAAAGCTCTTATCCTCCATCTCTAGGTAAAAATACTATCTCCAAGTTCCTTGAGCTGAACATGGGGCTCAGAGTCCCCATTGTGAATTTTGCCTTTTGGATCCCAGCAGTGTGGACTCCAGCCTGAGCCTGGAACATGGTTACCGACAATCATGAAGAGGTATACGGCTGCTTGCTGTCAATTTTTACAAACAGGTGAGATGATTGTGATCTGGGGAAAATGTAGGCTGACCTCTAGAAGGTTGGTGCGGCATACTGGTGGGAAAACAAACTTCCAAGCCCTCAGGCTTGAGTTTCAATCTATGCCACACCACTAACTTGCTAGTTGGATGACTTTATACAATGGACTCAATGTTGGTGTTCCTTCCAGAGTTATATGTTGAAACCCCCAACATGATAATATTAGGAGGGGGGCCTTAAAGGGGTGATTAGCGCCCTTATGGAAGGGATCTCGTAGAGCTCTCACCCTCCTTCTCCCTTGTGAAGATGACAATGAGAAGAAGGCAATCAGCAACTTGGAAGAAGCCTCACCAGAACCCCTCACGCTGGCACCCTGATCTCAACTTCCAGCCTCCAGAACCGTGGGAAGTAAACTTCTGTTGTTTGTAAGCCTCCTAGTCTTAGTGCCTTATTACAGCGGAGTCCTGAAAGGACTGAAGTTATTCATTTGCCTAAGCCTTGATCTTCTCACTTTAAAAATGTTCATGATCTCCAGATTATTGGGAGTTTAAAAAGAAATCATATCACCCATTGTTTGTTTAGAGATACTCTGCCAGGCACCAGGGTAAGTATTTAGGTGTTTCTCACAAAACTGTGAAGCAGTCACTACTGTCAGTTACAGGGTGAGCTGAGGAGCGTCGCTTATTGGAGCCAGAATGGCTGGGTTTGGATGTGCCGTGCAAGTTGGTTAACTTACATGCGCCTCGGTTAGTTGCCTCCTCTCTGTGCTGAGAACAACAGAATGTACCTCTTCAGGTTTTTATGAGGCGTGCCAAGTCAGTATTTGTCAAGTACTTTAGAGCTGTGCTTAGCCCATGGTAAGTATTATTCAAGTGCACGTTAATTCAATAAATACATTTTTAGATGGGTAAACTGAGGCAGAAAACAAGATCTGTCTAACCCTAAACCCTGAGCTTTTAGAAAAATCCTCTTAGAAGCAGTACACATGCTTCTTAGGTGCAGGACACCAAGAAAAGGGCTAACAAGGCACACTTACTAATGTCATTATTATCTCTCTTCTGGGCATGGGGTTTAGGATGAAACCAGCAGGAAGCTGCAGAGTGTAGTCTCCCTTTTCCCGGCTTCACATGCAGACGTGTGCATGTGGGTACATGCATATGTTTGTATCCATGAAGGGCTAATCCAGGCAGGGAGGCTGAGGAGCTGTCACCCTCCACAGGGAATAGACCTAGACCATCTGCTAGCCAAATTTGGCCAAAGGCTAGACAGAGCTTTGCTAGGTCGCTCAAAGACAGCTCTGCATTTAGCTTCAAGTCAAGAAACACAGACTCCAGAGCAGAGAGATCTGGGATTTAAGACTGTCACACAAGGCCCAGTCCTTCCAAGTTTGCAGTCCTGAAGGGAGATACCAAATGGAGAAGGGGCAGATATCCCCAGGCTGTCCCTCCTCCAGGAGAAGGACATCAGCAGGGCCTCACCATGGTCTTCCAGAAGGGTTCCTTCACATTCATCTGCTCTGGACTGTAGCAGTCCCCAGTGGTGGTTCTGGGCAGACTCTGGTGACTGTGGGCCCACTAATCTAAAGAAGGACATTACTCTAGAGCGGGCTCTGGATGGTCACCATGTTCGCAGAGTGATAGTTGACATTCCTAATCAGCCCAGCCAGGTCAGCCACAGTGCCCAGAACAACTGTTGGTCCAGGCCAGAAATAGGGCCAACGCAGTGCCCAGTGCTCAGTATCTATCTCATCCGGGAGCCCAGCCAGTGTGACCACGTTCCAGGTCCCCGAATCCCCACTCAGAGCTCAAAAGGAGGACCAACTAGACACCAAGGCACTGGGTCCAGGAGAGTCGGTCTTCTGGTAGACTTCTATTGTGATGACTTCGCCTTGAGAGGCCAGGAAAGAAGAGCAAATATTATGCTTGTTTATGCTCCCTGAGTACTTGGGTTAAGAAAGCAAAACCAGGCTTGGTGCCTGTGGCTCAACGGGCTAAGGCGCCAGCCATGTACACTTGAGCTGGTGGGTTCGAATCCAGCCTGCCCCGCCAAACAACAATGACGGCTGCAACCAAAAAATGGCTGGGTATTGTGGCGGGCGCCTGTAGTCCCAGCTACTTGGGAGGCGGAGGCAGGAGAATCGCTTGAGCCCAGGAATTGGAGGTTGCTGTGAGCTGTGATGCCATTGCACTCTACCCAGGGTGACAGCTTGAGGCTCTGTCTCAAAAAAAAAAAAAAAGAAAGAAAGAAAGAAAGCAAAAGCAAAGGCTGGGTGCAGTGGCTCACACCTATAATCCCAGCACTCTGGGAGGCCTAGGCAGATGGATTGTTTGAGCTCAGGAAGTCAAGACCAGCCTGAGAAAGAGTGAGACCCCATCTCTAAAAATAGCTGGGCATCATGGTGGGCACCTGTAATCCCAGATACTTGAGAGGCTGAAGCTAGAGGATCGCTTGAGCCCAAGAGTTTGAGGTTGCTATGAGCAATGACACCACGGCACTCTACCCAGGATGATAAAGTGAGAGTCTGTCTAAAAAAAAAAAAAGAATGTTTGGGTTCCTGGTGTTACAACTGATCTTTGTTATTTGAGGATAAGAATGCTTTATGACCAGGTGCAGTGGCTCATGCCTCTAATTCTGGCATTTAGGGAGCTCCGGGTGGGAGAATTGCTTGAGCTTAGGAGTTTAAGACCAGCCTGAGCAACATAGTGAGACCCCTGTCTTTATAAAAAATTTCCAAAAAATTAGCTGAACCTGGTGGCACACAGCTGTAGTCCCAGCTACTCAGGAGGCTGAGGCAGGGGGATCTCTTGAGCCCAGGAGTTTGAGGTTGCTGTGAGATATGATGACATCACTCACTGTATTCTTGCCTGGGCAACAGAGTGAGACCTTGTCTCAAAAAAGTAAATAAATAAAAAAGAATCATTAGAAAAGAATACTTTATTTATTTATTTATTTATTTTTGAGACAGAGCCTCAAGGTGTCACCCTGGATAGAGTGCTGTGGTGTCACAGCTCACAGCAACCTCCAGTTCCTGGGCTCAAGTGAGTCTTCTGCCTCCACTTCCCAAGTAGCTGGGATTATAGGCACCTACCTGCTACAACGCCTGGCCATTTTTTGGTTGCAGCCGTCATTGTTGCTTGGCAGGCCCAGGCTAGATTCGAACCCACCAGCTCAGGTGTACATGGCTGGTGCTTTAGCACTTTGAGCCACAGGCGCTGAGCCAGAAAAGAATACTTTAAATGAGCAATTCTCAATGTTGGCTCACGTTGGTACTGCCTTGGAAAGGGACAGAGGTTTCAACACTACTGAGGCTTAGATTCTACCAGAGATTCTTACTTAATCAGTCTGGGCATCTGGATTTTTCAAAGCTGCCCAGGTGATTCTAACTGTGCAGCTAAACTTGAAAACCACAGTCTTCAAGTGAGTCCACTTAAAAACAAGGACTCCTGGCCAGTATCAGAGGCTCATGCCTATACTCCTAGCACTCTGGGAGGCCAAGGTAGGTGGATTAGTTGAGCTCAGGAGTTGGAGACCAGCCTGAGCAAGAGTTAGACTCTGTCTCTAAACATAGCTGTGCATCATGGTGGACACCTGTAATCCCAGATGCTTGGGAGGCTGAGGTGAGAGAATTGCTTGAACCCAAGAGTTTGAGGTTGCTGTGAGCTGTGAGCCATGGCACTCTACCAAGGGAGACAAAGTGAGACTGTCTCAAAAAAAAAAAAAAGGACTCATTTTATTTCATATGAAGTCCAAAGTTGTACTTCCAACTTTATCTTGAAAATGAAATTATGATTTATAAAAAAATGTATTTTGTTTGCTCTTTTCTATCTATGCAGGAGGGGGAACAAAAAAGTAAGCCATGTTAACTTTTTTGTGGGGGAAGATACGTAATTTTTCTGATAAGATCTCTGATGGGATCATGAAGTTTGATTTTCATAGCAGGGGCATAAAGTGGGTCATTTTTGCAAAAAAAAAAAAAAAAAAAAAGGAAGAAAGAAAAAAAATATCAAGCATATCATCAGTTTTCCTGAGGGCTTCTGTTAATGTTCTGATATTCAAATCACTGGACGAGTCTATCACATCATCATTCTCATTAATTTTCTCTTCTTCCTTTGTTAGCTTGGGCCCCTGCGGCCGGCTCCTGTTCGTCCAAGGTTGGCACATTGCATTTTCCTTCCTGTTTGCATTGTATTGTCACATGTTGACAAGAGCTGGCAATCAGAGAGGGGCTGCCAGACAAAAATCATGAATGGCAGAGTGTTAAACAGGGCAGGGGTGTGGAGCAGGTGGGGCAGGGGAGCTATCTGTGTCGAGACTGATTTTTATGGGTGATTTTATTAACATACATATTCATGTTAAGCCAGTGTTTACTTGCCTGCCCGCGCAGCCTCACACAGGCAGAGACTGGGATAATTAATTCATAGCAGCAAGGACCTTGAACTAAACTTGGTTTCTCTGAGCAAGAGGAAGCACTTGGAGTATGACAATGCTGAGTTAGTCCTTCTAATAAGAGAATCAGAAGAGTGAGTTACTGAGAAATGAATAGTTTCTTCTGATGTAACAGAACTGCTGTGGGTGCGCATCTTGATTCATTCTTTTGTTCAACAGATATCTACTGTGGTGCCTACCTTGTGTTAAGTACTGTCCTGAGTACTTGGAATTTATCAGTGAGCAAAACAGACTTGGCTCCAGATCTCAAGGCTGTTATATTTTAGAGGGGGCAGACCTAGAGTAAACAAAGAAATTAACGAAACAAAAGTGTCAGTAAAAAGGAAAAGGTAATTTCACACAATGATCAGTAGCATGAAAATAATAAACCCTGAAGAAACAGCAGCTGGGGTGGGAGAGAGAGAGAGAGATGACAACAGTGAGACTGAGTGAACAGGTGGCCTGAGTGACAAGAGGAAGCCATTCAGGGGAAGATGAAAGAAAGAGCCTTCCAGAGGGAACTGCAAGTGCAATGGCCCTGAGGAAGGTTAAGACTTAGTTTGTTTCTAGAACCAAGACAAGCATGGGGCAATTGGAACCCAGAGAGTGATGGAGAAAGCAGAAAAAGACCAGACCCATGAGGGAGCAGGCACAGATCACAGAGCGTACCACAGGACAGGGTCCAAACTGGAAAGAAGCGTGCATGGTCCATCCTGTATGCAGGCTTTCAGCAAACGAGCCACACAATCTGATTTATAGTTTAAAAAAAATCTCTTTTGGATGCTCCTTGTTGAGGAGCATCTTAGAGGAATCATTGAACATGACCTCGAGCCGCTCTCCCCTTTTAGATAAGAGTCTCACCCTGTCATCCCAGCTGGCATCAGTGGCATCACCATAGCTCACTGCAGCCTCAGACTACTGGGCTCAGTGATCCTTCTGCCTCAGCCTCCCAAGTAGCTGAGGACTATAGGAACCTGCTACCATGCTTGGCTAATTTTTCTTTTTTTTTAGCAGAGATGGGGTTTCATTCTTGCTTAAGCTAGTCTTGAATTTCTGAACTCAAGTGATCCTCCTGGCTTTCTTGGCCTCCCACAGGCCTCTAAAGAAGCAAGTGGTAATGGGGTGGAACATCTATCAATCCAGAGTCCAGAAAGGGATGCTCAGTTGCCAGAGGGTCCTGCCTTAGAACCAAGTACAAGGAATTTAATGAGGACGAATGACCTAGTGGTACTATCTGTCCTTCACACACAATTAATAGGCTTGCATTATTTCTTTTGTAGGCTTTTTCCCCCTTCTTCTCTGTCTTTTTTTTTTTTTTTAATGAGATGATGTTTAGCTCTGTTGTCCAGGCTAGTGTGTGGTGGTGTCATCACAGTTCACTTCAACCTCAAACTCCTGGGTTCAAGCAATCCTCCTGCCTCAGCCTTCCAAAGGACTGGGACTACAGGCACACACAATCATGCCTGGATAATTTTTTTATTTTTTGTAGAGATGGGAGGTCTTGAACTCCTGACCCCAAGTAATCCATCTGTCTCAGCCTCCCAAAGTGCTGGGATTACAGGCGTGAGCCACCACACCCAACCTAGGCCTGCTTTATTATGTATTTCTGAAGAGTCTGATGTTGAGCACTTTGATTGTCCCGTTGGGTAGATTTGGGGTGAAATGTTTTTCTTGGCCCTTAATTAGTTGGTCAATTGAGGGTCTAAGTGACATACCAGCCTAACCAAGAACTCAGATTCTGGTCAGTCCTGGGGCACAAAGCCAAGACCCCAGGTCACACTAGTCTAGATGGAAAAGCATGTTCTTGGTCACCAACACAGTTCCTGAAACTTCATTAATCCTGCTGCAGGACTAATCAATTAGCCAGAATATTCACATGTGTGTGTGTGGGGGGGGGGGGGACTAGCACAGCAGGGGTACAGAGAGAGACAATGAGAACTGGAAACTATGTGATATTTGACTTTTACCAAAAAGCATCAAATGCCATGAAAAAAAATCAGAACTGTATTGATCTTCCTTATTTAATAGGTTAGTTTTATTATTTGAATGTTGGATATCTGCGAGAATAGGGTAGTCACTGTGATTATTTTTCTGCTTAGAGTATGTCTAAACATCTTCTTAACATCTTCTCATTAAAATGAGTCAAGAATTCATTCTGCTTCCAGATCACGGAGGCTGCTGCAGCAGTGGCAGGGTCTCTGGGGAAAAGTGTTGGAAGAGAGCAAGGGTCCTAGATGCAGCCCTCTCATCTCAGCCGCTTTTTTTTTTTTTTTTTTTTTGAGACAGAGCCTCAAGCTGTCACCCTGGATAGAGTGCTGTGGCATCACAGCTCACAGCAACCTCCAATTCCTGGGCTCAAGCGAGTCTCCTGCCTCTGCCTCCCAAGTAGCTGGGACT
>CAUYON010185002.1:0-11664 GCA_963573935.1 Arctocebus calabarensis
TTTCACATAGTAAATGAGAAAATCTCATGAATGTTATGTCAATCAGGTTGATAAAAATATCTCAGATTGCATGTGAAGCCCGCACACTGTACCCCATGATTGAACTAATGTACACAGCTATGATTCAATTAAAAAAAAAAAGTACAAAAAGAAACATAACACTCAATATACTTTCTTCCCTCTGATAAAGAAGTATATCACTTTTTCTAAAGAGACAAACTATTTTCCTGGCACTTAATTCTAAAGGGGTTTGTTGCATGTGTCCTTACATAGTACATTGAATAACTACTATAATAGACAGTGTCTTCTTTAGTAGTTCTGCATAAAAGATAATGACCCTTCATGTATTTCTTATATATACCATCAGAGAAACTCACAGCTAAATTCTTTAACTTTAAATCAGTACAATCTTTTCTATTTGAAGCTAAGTTATCATATCCAATGGTTTTTCTGGTATCCTAAAGACAGGATCTAGAAAATTTAAAAGATTGACTTGTTGGACTTTAGAAATGAGAGAGCAGGCCAGATGTGATGGCTTTCACCTATAATCCTAGCACTCTGAGAGGCCAAGGAGGGTGGATTGCCTGAGCTCACAGATTCGAAAGCAGCCTGATCAAGAGCAGGACCCAGTCTCTAAAAATAGCCAGGCATTGTGGCAGCACTTGTAGTCGTAGCTACTCAGGTGATTAAGGCAAGAAGATCACTTGTGCCCAAGAATTTGAGGTTGCTGTGAGCTATGACACCACGGCACTGTACTGAGAGTGACAAAGTGAACTCTGTCTCAACTTACAAAAAAAAGAGTCTCTGTGCCTGTGCCTCAAGTGGCTAAGGCACCAGCCACATATACCTGAGCTGGCGGGTTCTAATCCAGCCTGGGCCCGCCAAACAACAATGATGGCTACCAAAAAATAGCCAGGTGTTGTGGTGGGCGCCTGTAATCCCAGCTACTTGGGAGGTGGAGGCAGGAAAATCGCTTGAGCCCAGGAGTTGGAGGTTGCTGTGAGCTGTAATGCCATAGCATTCTACCCAGGGTGACAATTTAGACTCTGTCTCAAAAAAAAAAAAAAAAGAAAGAAATGGGAGAGCAAATGCTTTTATCATTTGTCAGTTATTCTCACTTGAGAGATAGGGGGATGGGCAGTGCCTGTGCCTCAGTGGGCAAGGCATTCGCCCCATATACCAAGGGTAGAAGGTTTGAACCCGGCACTGGCCAAACTGCAACAAAAAAAAAAATCCAGGCTCCTATAGTCCCAGCTACTTGGGAGGCTGAGACAAGAGAATTGCCTAAGCCCAGGAGTTGGAGGTTGCTGTGAGCTGTGAAGCCATGGCATTCTATTGAGGGCAATAAAGTGAGACTCTGTCTTTTTAAAAAATAGAGAGCGAGATAGTGGAATAACAAATTGGCTTAGTTAAGTATCTTAAAGGCAGCATATTCTATGTTCTATGTCAATTTACTGATGAAAGATCTAAATGCTTTAGATATGGTGAGTTAGATTAAGAGACCTTTTTTTCTTTGAAAATAAAATTTTAATTTATATTTTCATCCAAGTATAGCACCATCTTGTATCCATAAGCCTGCGTTGTGAAGAGAGGCAGAATTTTGTCAAAGAGAAAATTCTTATCTGCTTAAATGCCTGGGCACATGATTTGTTGAAATCATAAATTTCTGTATTAGAAATATTTTTAATCTTTATAATTTTAAGAAGGCTTTTTAATCGCCTCAGCCATAAAGGAGCCAGAATATCCCTTGTATTTTGAAAATTTGCTTCATAGTTTTAAAATATTAGCATCTATATACAACCATACCCAGTGAATGTCTTACTTAACCTACTAGAGGCCGTTATTTAATATCTTATATTTGGAAATCTAACTTTGGATTTGGCGGAGTTTATGTAACTTTTTGATATAATTAATGATTTGATAAAATTGCTTTAAAAATTTTTTTTATTGGCTCGGTGCCCATAGCTCAGTGGTTAAGGTGCTGGCACCATAACTGCTGTTAAGAGTGCCAAGCCTTTAACATACCTTTTCAATAGTGGTTTTCAAAGTACAGCTTTGACAGCTTTAACATTTTGTATCGTTTTTACCTTCTAAATTCCTAAACTCAGCTTTTGTACTTTCTGCTTGATCAGGAAGCCCATGCTACTGCCTGGAAGCAGAATGACAGAGGTGGCTCATGAGCAAACCTTCATTTCATCCGGTTATTTCCCCAATTTCCTTCTTTCCTGTAAAATACTTCTCTAAAGTGCCTCATTTTTTTTTGTCTGTGTGTCATAGGTACAAAATAATGATAATGTAGTATTGCCTGTGGCTCAAGGAGTAGGGCGCTGGCCCCATATAACGGGGATGTTGGGTTCAAGCCCAGCCCTGGCCAAATCTGCAAAAACAAAACAAAAAAACAAACAAAAAAACTCCCAAATAATGATAATGTCATCTTCCCAAATTACTCTTTTTTTGTGGGGGGAAAAAAAAGATGGTGTCTGTCAGATCCAAGGTCAAGTTTTTTTAAGAATATTGGTACCCAGAAGTATTGGAAAGACTTTGGATTTGGGAGTCCATTCGCTTTGTAGTCAAATCCTGACTGTACTTTTTACTAGCTATGTGATTTGGGGCACTTAACCTAATTTTTTTTGGGGGGGGGAATCAGAGTCTCACTCTGTCATCCCTGTTAAAAGTGCAGTGGGGTCATCATCGCTCACTTCAAATTCCTGGCCTCAAGCAGTCGTCTTACGTCAGCCTCACAAGTAGCTCAGGCTACAGGGATGCACTCCCACTACATTTTTGAGCTTCAGTTTCTTCACCTATAGAAATGGGATAGTCAGTAGGCTTGACAATGTTAATTTATGTAAATGCCCAGTATATTTTAAATGTTCAACAAATACCTCTGTATACATATACTGGCATTCTCTTGTGTATGGTTTTATTCACATTTACTCATTCTAGGTAGTGATATTAATTTGAGCTTTTTATTTAAGCTCTTTGAAGCTTAGTTTTCTCATCAATTCAAACAACATTTATTAAGCACCTGCAATTCACCATTTTCCTTAGTACTAACTGGGGATGTGGAAATGAGACCCATTCCATGCCTATTAAAAAACTTTCAGTCTTGGCTCAGCACCTGTGGCTCAACGGGCTAAGGCGCCAGCCACGTACACCTGAGTTGGTGGGTTCGAATCCAGCCCGGGCCAGCCAAACAACAATGATGACTGCAACCAAAAAAAAAAAAAAAATGGCCAGGTATTGTGGCTGGTGCCTGTAGTCCCAGCTACTTGGGAGGCGGAGGCAGGAGACTCACTTGAGCCCAGTAATTGGAGGTTGCTGTGAGCTGTGATGCCACGGCACTCTATCCAGGGTGACAGCTTGAGGCTCTGTCTCAAAAAAAAGAACTTTCAGTCTTAATTTCACCATGCAATTGGTGCCCTGAATATATCCAAGGGAAGAATGTAGCTCAGGCCATAGTGACACATTTTTGTAAATAAATTTTTTTGGAACACAGCCATGTCTATTCATTTACTTGTCTCTGGCTATTTTCATGCTATAGTGGCAAAGTTAAGTAGTTGGGACAGAAGACAGTCTGGCCTGAGAATCTAAGCTTGCCAGTTCCCCATTAGACTATTATGAAGAATTGTCATAAGCAAAGTGAGGCCAGGTCCTTCTTCGTTCCTGTGTTTCTTTGCAAGTTCCTCATGGTTTACCTCTTGTATGTTTGTTGCTGTTCTTGCTGTGCAGCTGCTCTAAGCATTTGGGATTCTGTATAACACAGTGATCATGAGCAGGGCCATAGGGTAGTTACTTGTTCAGTTGAAAGATTGGTGGGAGGTCAGGATAACTTTCTTGTTTTTTGGATACAGAGTCTCATTCTTCCACCATTGGTAGAGTGCTGTGGCATCACAGCCCCACAGCAACCTCAAACTCTTGGGCTTAAGCAATTCTCTTGCCTCAGCCTCCCAAGTAGCAGGTGCTTACCACAATGCCCGGCTATTTTTAGAGATGAGGTCTCACTCTGGCTCAGGCTGGTCTTGAACCTGTGAGCTCAAGCAGTCTACCCACCTCAGCCTCCCAAAGTTCTGGGATTGCAGGCATTAGCCACTATACCTGTCCAGGTAATGATAATTTGAGAGATTATTCTGTGGCAGTAAGAAAGAGCAAGTGAGGAACATACTATCATTCCTGAGTTCTTAGAATATAGTTCTGGGTGTATGTGGATGGAGAAGAGATGAGGTAATTGTTCAGTGTCATCTCCTCATGTCCTGTTTGGTAGAGATAAACTTTTAAGAAGGGAAAGGTGTCAGCAAGTGGAATCAGAGAGGAAGAGAAACATTCATTCTGGCCAGAGACCTTTAGCAGGATAATTTTTAGTATAAACCAAAATTTCCACCCTTCGGAAATCAAGGTGACTTATAGTTATGGTGTTCTTTGTGTGCAGTGAGCTACAACTACTGCTAACTGTTGATATTTGAATGTGTGGTTTGCTTTTGGATTCCAAACCCCTGTGGTTCATAAATTATTTGTTTGTTGAGCTCCTTGCATCTCTACCTTGAGCTCTGAGTTTGTAAACCTTTTACTCTGCTGATTGATTAAACTCTGTAGACTCCCTGAATTCTACTTTATCCTTCTCATTCCTTTAGCTTACTCATGACAAACGCTACTTAGGATTCCTGAACTATTACTACCTGAACGTCTATGACACAATCTCCGACACATTGACCAAGACCTTAATTTTTGCTCACCATTCTGACTTCCGAACCTTTCTTTAAATTGAGCTTATTGTTATGTCCTACAGTGATGTAAAATACTTCATTAAAAATAATTAGGCCTGCTCCTCTTTTTGACTTGTTCTTATTGATTCATTTAAGCTGTATAATTCAGCCTTCTTTTGATAAACAGCCAGATTAATGCTTTATCACCTTCAATAACACTTGTGTCTGAGGTCTGTATGAGTTCTGTGGCAATAATGATATTGGTGATAAAGATAATTTAAAATTTTTAAATTTTATATTTTTGTGCCTCTGGTTTGTATATTTAATTTTAAATTAGGCTTATGTAGTTGAATACAGAATTGATTTGTCCATTATATGTCCTTAAAATGTAAGGGCCCCAAATTTTGCAATAAATAGAGCTAACTAGTAAAAAACCAAGTTATATAAATATATTTCAATGTGAAATTTATAGATTTAATAAAAAAAAATGTTAATTTTTCTATATTTCTTTCTTTTTTTTTGAGACAGAGCCTCAAGCTATCACTCTGGATAGAGTGCTGTGGCGTCACAGCTCACAGCAACCTCCAACTCCTAGGCTTAAGCGATTCTCTTGCTTCAGCCTCCAGAGCAGCACAGGTGCCTGCCACATGCTCAGCTATTTTTTGGTTGTAGTTGCCATTGTTTGGCAGGCCCGGCCTGTGTTCACACCTGCCAGCTCTGGGGCATGTGGCTGGTGCCTTAGTCACTTGAGCTACAAATACCGAGTCAATTTTTCTATATTGAATTTCGATATTATGATAGTTCTGTTGGTAGCAAGCCTTTTAAACTCATACTTTGATCATTTGTGGTAATAAAGTAATTGTGGTAATGATTTGATTCCTAGTAGTCTTTCTAAAGATTAAAATTGATATTGTTTGAAAAAGTTTCAAAGAAATCATCATGGAATTTACAGAGAATCTGACTGTGTATGGCACTGAGCAATTGAAGTGAGCTGTGTAACTAATTTAAGCAAAATTTATAGGTTAATGGGCTTTGGATACTAAGAAACCTGATATCACTTTTTAGAGGATATCCTTATCTTTCATGTGCTTCTAGGGTTACAGCTGAAGTCAAGCACAACCTCACCAACACCATGGTATGCAGAGTGCAAGGGGAATGGAATAGTGTTCTTGAGTTCACTTACAGCAATGGAGAGACAAAGTATGTGGATTTGACTAAATTGTCAGTGACAAAGAAGAGAGTAAGACCTCTGGAGAAGCAGGATCCATTTGAATCCAGGTATGTCTTCCTTCCAAGCATATAGGAGTCAGAAGCTCTCTAAGCTTTTCCACTAACTTGTGACCTTGGCCAAGTCACTTCACCAGTTTCTATCAGCTTCTTCATATTTGAACTGAAATGGTTGGTTCGATCAGATGACCTTTAACCCCTTATCAGCTATGGGATTACATAATATAAATCACATTTTAATAAAACTTAAACACTGTAAAATGAGCAAAAATATTAAAAACATTTAGCTGTGAACATTTTCCTTGAAATCTGTGTGTGGATATATGTTTTCATTTTTCTTGGGTAAATACCTAGGAATGGAATTGCTGGATTGTGTTGTGGTTTAATGTTTAACTTTTTGAAAATCTGCCAAATTGGCTCAGCGCCCGTGGCTCAAGTGGCTAAGGTGCCAGCCACACACACCAGAGCTGGCGGGTTCAAATCCAGCCCTGGTCTGCCAGACAACGACAACTGCAACCAAAAAATAGCCAGGCATTGTGGTTGGTGCCTGTAGTCCCAGCTGCTTGGGAGGCGGAGGCAGGGGAATCGCTTAAGCCCAGGAGTTTGAGGTTGCGGTGAGCTGTAATACTATGGCACTCTATCCAGGGCAACTCTGTTTCCAACAAAAAAAAAAAAGAAAGAAAGAAGAAAAAGAAAATCTGCCAAACTATTTTCTATTATGGCCACACCATTTTATATTCCCACCAGCAATGGATTAGTGTTGTAGTTTTTCCACGTTCTCAACTATTGTTATTCTGGTGTGAAATAATACTTCCTTGTGGTTTTAATATAACTACATAAGCATGTTTTTAAGTGCTTATTAGTATTTGTCCATTTTCTTAGATGAATTGTGTTTTTATATCTTTTACCCAGTTTTTTTATTGCATTTTATTTTTTTCTCTTTTTTTCTTTTTTTTTTTTAATGTTTTTGCATTTTATTTTTTATTTATTTATTTATTTTGAGACATAGTCTCACTTTATTGCCCCTGGTAGAGTGCTCTGGCGTCATAGGTCACAGCAACTTCAAACTCTTGGGCTCAGGCAATTCTCTTGTAGCTGGGACTATAGGCCCCTGCTGCAACTCCTGGCTGTTTTTAGAGATGAGGTCTCGTTTTGTCTTAGGCTGGTCTCTAACCTGTGAGCTTAGGGGATCCACCCACCTTGGCTTTCCAGAGTAGAGTGCTAGGATTACAGGCGTGAGCCACTGCATCCGGCCTTGTATGTCTTAATGATTTATATAATAGACGTTCTTTGTAAATTCTGTACACAAATCTTTTATTAGGTATGTGTTTTTTTTTGTTTTTTTTTTTTTTGAGACAGTTTCACTATATCGCCTTAAGTGGCATCACAGCTCACAGCAACCTCAAACTCCTGGGCTTAAGTGATTCCCTTGCCTCAGCTTCCCAAATAACTGGGACTACAGGCGCCCACCACAATGCCCGGCTATTTTTTTGTTGCAGTGATCATTGTTGTTCAGCTGGCCCAGGCTGGGTTTGAACCCACCAGTAAACTCAGCAGCCTCGATATATGTGGTTGGCACCATAACCACTGTGCAATGGGCACTGAGCCTGTTATGTATGTGTTTTGTAAATATTTCTCCTAGTCTGTTGATCCTCTTTTCATTTTCTTAATGGTGTTTTTTTATATTATAAAAGTTTTTAATTTTGATGAGGTGGGATTATCAATGTTTTCTTTTATGGATTATAGTTTTTGGTGTTGTATCTAAGAAATCTTTGCCTAACCCAAGGTCTCAAAGATTTTCTCCTATATCTCCTAAAACTTTTATTGTTTTAACTCTTACTGTTAAGTTTATGATCCATTTCGAGTTAATTTCTGTGTATGGTGTGAGGCAAGCATATTAGTGTTTTATCTTTTTGCTTGTGTATATCCAGTTGTCCAACAAACTATTCTTTCCAAAGAATTACTTTGGCAGTATTCTTTTGCTTGAGGTTTGTTAAGCTTCCCCCTCTCTCACCTGTCCTGTGTATGCTGTCTGGGCATTAAGTTAGAGCACTCATGGAACTCCCCTCATTTGTTTCCTTGTTCAAGTGTGGTTGTTGTGCATTGTCTTTTGTTCAATATTTGAAAATCTTTGTTTTATATTTTTTCCAGTTTCCTAGTTGATAAAGGCAGGCAAGTAAACTGGTTCCTATTATTTCTTCATGTTTAGAAGGACAGGTGGCCTCACTTACATTTCAACCTTTGAAAAACTGATTTCTCTTTTTTTACCTGTTAACTCCTCAGTTTCCTAAAAATAAAAATACTACTTGTGTAACTTGGAAAGATACAAATTACTTTTTGTTTAAAAAGAAGCAGAAGCAATAGAATCTGGGAGATAAATATCTCCAGCATAGCATCAGCGTTCTTAGGATTTATAGGCATGAAATTATCCACAATTCTGATTTAGGAAATATAATTTGTAAAACTTACTATAAAATTTTAAGTGTGTCAATTCTATATAGTTAGCTTTTAAAGAAAACTTATAAAATACGTGGTTTTTGGAATTCAGGCGATTATGGAAAAATGTGACAGACTCTCTAAGGGAATCTGAAATTGACAAGGCCACAGAGCATAAACGTACCCTGGAAGAACGCCAGAGGACTGAAGAAAGGCATCGTACTGAAACAGGCACACCCTGGAAAACCAAATATTTTGTTAAAGAGGTATGTCACACATGTGTCAGCCTAAAACTCATTACTTAGTGGGAACATTGGCTTACTAGGCTTTGTTGAATTGATATCACTTACACATCTTTATTTTTAAAAGTAGTCCAAACTTTCTCATGTGCTCTTCAAAATTTGTCAAGGTAAAATGGTTCACCAGCTGTTCAGGTAAAATATATTTGGGGCAATTGGCCACAAATGAGTCTAGGCACTGTGACTCATCCTGTAATCCTAGCACTCCAGGCAGCTGAGGTGGGTGGATTGCTTGAGTTCAGGAGTTCGAAACCAGCCTGAGCAAGAACAAGACCCTAGCTCTACTTAAAACAGAAAAACTAGTTGGCTGTTGTGGTGGGTGCCTATAGTCCAGCTGCTCAGAAGGCTGAGGCAAGAGGATCACTTGAGCTCACGAGACTGAGGTTACTGTGAGCTATGACGCCAGGGCAACTAAGTGAGACTCTGTCTAAAAAAGAAGAAAATGCTATTTACCATTTACTGCCTTTCGTACGACTTCTGAAAGTCTGTGTTCATTTACAGGGACCACATTTTAAGGTAGACATGAAAAACTTAATTAGCTGTACAGGAGGATATTGAAGGAGCTAGAAGTGTGGGTGTTAAGTTTGAAAAACAGAAAATTGAGGCCATTTATTATAAGTTTCTTTTTTTTTAATTTATTTTTATTTTTATTTTATTTTATTATTTTTTTTTGAGACAGAGCCTCAAGCTGTCACCCTGGATAGAGTGCTGTGGCATCACAGCTCACAGCAACCTCCAGTTCCTGGGCTCAAGCAAGTCTCTTGCCTCCGCCTCCCAAATAGCTGGGACTATAGGCGCTCACCATAACGCCTGGCCATTTTTTGGTTGCAGCCGTCATTGTTGTTTGGAGGGCCCGGGCTGGATTCAAACCCGCCAGCTCAGGTGTACGTGACTGGTGCCTTAGCCCGTTGAGCCACAGGCACCGAGCCTATTATAAGTTTCTTAACAAATACATATTTTTATCAGATAGAATTTTTTTCTCCATACAAATAGCTGACTAGAGCTAGGCACAAACTACCAGGAAGCATATTTTGGATTGATATAAAAAGGAATTGTATAACAGTCAAAACATCTATTAAATACATTCAATAAATACATCTTATAGTAATGTAGTTCCCATCAGTATACGTATGTGTGTATATATACTCCCTCAGCCTCCCAGAGTGCTAAGATTACAGGCAGGAGCCACCATGCCTGGCCAGTCTATTTCTCATTTCTTCTTTTTTTTTTTTGAGACAGAGTCTCACTATGTCGCCCTCTGTAGAGTGCTTTGGCTTCACAGCTCACAGCAACCCCAAACTCTAGGGCTTAAGCAATTCTTTTGCCTCAGCCTCCCAAGTAGCTGGGACTACAAGCGCCCACCAAAATGCCTGGCTGTTTTCTTTGTTGCAGTTGTTGTTGTTTAGGTGACCCAGGCTGCGTTTGAACCCGCTAGCTTCGGTGCATGTGGCTGGCACTGTAACCACTGTACTACGGGTGCTGAGCCTCTCATTTATTCCTTATATGCCCAATACTTAGAACCTGTCTCCTCTAATTTTTTTATCATACTTTGTGATGTTGGATAGACAGATGCAGAAAGTGGTAGCAAGATATGGCAGTTAGCCGGTAGGGAATCTGTGGCCTTCTGATTTCAAGATTATTCTTTTTTAAGTACCAAAAGAGGCAAAAACAGCTTATTCTTTCTTTGCTGCACTCCTTTTTTTTTTTTTTTCCATTTTTTTTTTGAGACAGGTCTCTTTCTATTTCCTGGAATAGAATACAATGGTATAATCACAGCTCATAGCAACCTCAAACTCCTGGGCTCAAATGGTCCTCTGGCCTCAGCCTTCCAAGTAGCTGTTTTTTGTTTTCTGTTTTTTTTTTTTTTTTGAAACAGAGCCTCAAGCTCTCGCGCCCTGGGTAGAGTGATATGGCATCACAGCTCACAGCAACCTCTAACTCCTGGGCTCAAGTGATTCTCCTGCCTCCACCTCCCAAGTATCTGGGACTACAGGCACCTGCTACAACGCCTGGCTATGTTTTGTTGCAGTCATCATTATTGTTTGGTGGGCCTGGGCTGGATTCCGCCCGGGCTGGATTTGAACTCGCCAGCTCAGTTATGTGGCTGGCTCCTTAGCCTCTCGAGCCACAGGTGCTGAGCCTGCACTCCTTTTATTTATTTATTTATTTATTTATTTATTTTTATTAAATCATAGCTGTGTACATTAGTGCAATCCTAGGGTACAATGTGCTGGCTTTAATCTGAAACATTTTCTTTTCTTTTTTTTGAGACAGAGCCTTAAGCTGTCACCCTGGAGAGTGTGCTGTGACAATCACAGTTCATAGCAACCTCCAATTCCTAAGCTCAAGTGAGTCTTCTGCCTCTGCCTCCAGGTAGCTGGGACTAGAGGCACCCGCCACAATGCCTGGCCTTGTTTTGGTTGCAGCCGTCATTGTTGTTTGGCGGCCCGGGCTGGATTTGAAACCGCCAGCTCAGGTGTATGTGGCTGGCGTCTTAGCCCGTTGAGCCACAAGCACTGAGCCCAATCTGAAATATTTTCATCAAACTGTTCAACATAGCCTTCATGGCATTTTCTTAGTTATTGTATGAAAACATTTGTGTTCTGCATTTAGTAAGTTTGACCTATACCCTTCTAAGATGCACCGTGTGATGCCACCAATTACCCCCTCTATCTACACATCCTTCTCTATCTCCTCCCCTCCCTTACCTTTTTCCTCATATTCTTGTGCTATAATTGGGTTTTAGCCTTCATATGAAAGCTATAAATTAGCTTCATAGTAGGACTGAATACATTGGATACTTTTTCTTCCATTCTTTTTTTTTATTTATTTTTTTTGTGGAGACAGTCTCACTCTATCACACTCAGTGGAGTGCTGTGGAGTCACAGCTCACAGCAACCTCCAGCTCTTGGGCTCAAGCGATTCTCTTGCCTCAGCCTCCCAAGTAGCTGGGACTACAGGCGCCTGCCACAGCGCCCGGCTAATTTTTGATGCAGTTCGGC
>CAUYON010185005.1:0-13250 GCA_963573935.1 Arctocebus calabarensis
GTTCTCAGATCTTTGAGGGCTGCAACTTCTGGTCTCAATGTGTCAAAATCTTTGGTCATTTGGTCTTTGAATTCCTTGACTTCTTGAGATAATATTTGAAATGCTCCCAGAATTTCTAATTCCAATTTTTCCTCTATTTTAATGATCTTGTTTGCAATCCAAATTCTGAATTCAATTTCTGAAATTTCAGCCATCTTTTTGTGCATAGAATCGTCATTTGTTGTCTGCCAAATTGTTCCGGGGGGGGTTGATCTACTCTGGTTGTTCATGTTCCCAGAGCTTTTCTGCTGATTCCACCCCATATTTATTTTGCACCATTTGGCTGGGTGAGTATGTAAGGATAAGTTGGGTTGGAGGTTCTAGGAGGAATGATTGACCAGTCTTTTGCCTGTGAGCTGGAACTGGTGTTTGTACCTTTTCCCCTAGAGTTTTGCCAACCCATACTTTGCTACTGCCTGCAAAACTGGGGGCCTTTTTGATGTGGTGGGGTTAAGTGGCTCTGTCTTATTTTCAGCTGGTCTCTGTCTTACCCTAGAGAATTGGTTACTCTGTGTTGGAATCTGCGCTGTGGAGAAACACCAGCAGTTAAGTCATCACGCCCCCCACAACAATTCCACAACAATTGGAAAAGGAAAATCAACCTTCCCACTACCACACACCCAGTATACCATGTTGGAAAGTCCTCGGGTGATTGGCCCAGTTGAAGAGGTCCCAATCAATTGTCCCAGCCAGTACCAACATCAAATCTAAGAGTTGAAAATTCTCTGGCAACTAAATAGCAGGAGTCTGCTGGCAGCTTTAGTATAACTCACTCCAGGAGTGAGTTCTGTGAGCTCAGGAGCCCCCCCTCCCCCAGCCAGTAAATTAGTCTGGGAAGGTTGATGCCTCCCACATGACCTTGCCCCTCTGTCACACCCAGTCTCTGGTAACTCTACAGGGCTGTGATCCAGTTCCCTCCAAGGAGCAGATGCTCTAGAGGCTCTGTGGCTCCTCAGCCAATCCTCCAGGTATGTTGGTGTTGGCAGGGGAGAGGTGAGGCCTGACAACCTGGGTACTTGATAGGGGCTGGGGTGATTCACTCAGTTCCAGCCCTGTCCCTGATTGATGTTGCTGATAGAACAGAACAAGTTTGCAGAATTTCTTCCCTGTGGAAGAGACACTGGGCTGCTAATAGTCCTGATTCAGTCTGTGAGCTTCAGCCCTTTGTCTCAGCTGTCATCCCCTGAGGGCCAGGTGCGGCTGAAATTTAGCAAAGCTTTCTCAGCACTGCTCAGTGCCTCAGGGGACCGCCTCTCCACCGCCTCCTCTTGGCTTACTTTCCTCTCACCACTCCCGAGCCAGGAAAACAGCACAGATCAGCAACAGCCCATGCCCTGTCCACACCCCTCGAGAAACTATCTAAGAATCTGGAGTCCATGGGGGACAGACCTCTAGACCTCGGGGTGAGAGTGGAGGGGATTGCCGGGAGTTCCAACTTGCAGGTAGAGAATATATACAGTTTTATACAGTTTTATGCCTGGCAGGAGAGTGCCATGTCACCCTAGTAGGGGAAGGAGGTCTGATTTTTAGAGGGTCTCTCCCATGGGATAGAGTGGGAGGACATCTGAACTCTGCTTGCTTGTTTGTATGGAGGTATGGAGTATACTATGAGCTGCTCTCATGGGGTAGGGGACTTCCATCCAATTGGCGATGTGCTCTGTACCTTTTATTTGTATCCTTGGGGTTGCAGGTCGCTCCAGCAGGGTTAATGTGTGTTCTTTGACCTTCTGTTTGGCTCAGTTCCAAACGGTTGGCTTTCTTGCTAAATTTCTGTCCTTTAACTCTCCTTCTGGATGGGAGCGTCTGCAGAAAGCTGGCTACAGACCGCCATCTTGGCTCCTCCCCTATTTATCTTTTAAGATAAGATGAGATTCTTGTATACAAGAGATATCTGACCTGAGTTTTGTTTTTTTTTTTTAAGACAGAGCCTGAAGTTGTTGCCCTGGATAGAGTGCAATGGCATCACAGCTCACAGCAACTTCCAATTCCTGGGCTCAAGTGAGTCTCCTGCCTCCACCTCCTAAGTAGCTGGGACCACAGGCACCTGCCACAATGCCCGGCCATTTTTTTGGTTGTAGCCATCATTGTTGTTTGGCGGGCTTGGGCTGGATTCAAACCCGCCAGCTCAGGTGTCCATGGTTGGCACCTTAGCCCATTGAGCCACAGGTGCCAAGCCTGGTCTGAGTTTTTGTATGCAGTCAGCCAACCTGTGCTATCTTAGAGGACGATTTAAGCCATTCACATTAATTGAGAGTATTGATAAGCCAGATGGTATTTTGGGTATTGAGTATTTCTAAAGTCTAATGGATGTTTTAATCCTTTTGCCACTTTAGAAGTTGGAATTTGATCAAAAGTTTCTGAGTGAGTTTACTTTTGTGGTGGTGCATTGCATTGGTCATTATGGAGGATAAGTCTGGGAATATCCTGGAGAGCTGGCTTAGTTATGGTAAATTTCCTCAACATGTGAATGTCATTAAAGTATTTAATTTGTCCATCATAAATAAAACTTAGTTTAGCTGGACACAGGATCCTGAGTTGAAAGTTATTTTGTTTTAGATTAAAAGTCGATCACCATTCTCTTCTAGATTGAAAGGTTTCAGTAGAGAGATCTGCAGTCATTCTAATATTCTTCCCCTTGTAGATTATGGGTTTTTTACGTCTGGCTGCTTTCAGAATTTTCTCCTTCAAATTAACTTTAGTGAAGTTAATTATGAAGTACCTGGGGGATGTCTTATTCAGGTTGAGTCATGCTGTGGTTCTGTTATCTGAATTTCCAGATCTTTTGGCATGTCTGGAAAGTTCTCGTTCATAATCTCATGAAGAAGAGCCTCTGCACCTTGCAAAGCTACTTCATTGCCTTCAGGGATCCCTGTAAGATGAATTTTGGTTTTCTTCGAATTATCCCAGTGCTCTCTGAGAGAATGATCCATTTTTGTTCTCCACTTCTCTTCCTCTTTGAGAGTTTGGGAGTGTTCGAAGATTTGTCTTCACTGTCAGAAATCCTTTCTTCTACCTACTCCATTCTGTTACTGAGGGAATCTACTGTATTTCTCAGATATTTGAGGGCTGAAAATTCTTGTCTCAATGTGTCAAAACCTTTGGTGATTTTGTCTTTGAATTCCTTGAATTCTTGAGACAACTTTTGAAATGCTCCTTGAATTTCTAATTCCAACTTTACCTCTATTCTATTGATCTTATTTGCAACCCAAATTCTGAATTTGGTTTCTGACATCTCAGCCATCTGTTTATAATGGGATCTTCAGTTGTGTCCACCAAATTCTTCCTTAGGGGGGTTGATCTACTCTGGTTATCCATGTTACCAGAGTTTTTCCACTGATTCCACCCCATGATTATTTTACACCATTTGGCTAGATAAGGAGAAGTTGGGTTGGGGGGTCCAGGAATAGTGATTGGTCAGTCCTTTGCCCAAAAGCTGGGACTGGAGTTTTTACCTTTTCCCATAGAGGTTTGCCAAGGACCCATACAGTGCTACGGCCTGAGAAACTAGGGACCTTCTTGGTGTGGTGGGGCTAAGTGGCTCTGTCTTGTTTTCAGCTGATCTGTGTCCTACCCTAGTGAATCAGTTACTCTGGGTTGAAGTCTCAGCTGTAGAGAAATATCAACAATTAAGTCACCCTTCCCCCCTCAGGTAACAATTGGAAAAGGAAAATCAAACCTTCCCACAACCATACACCCATGGTACAACTTTGGATAGTCCTCAGGTGATTGGCCAAGTTCAAGAGGTCCAAATCAGTTGTCCCAGTCAGCACTGATCTCAGGTAGGAGAGTTCAAAAGTTCTCTGGCAACTAGACAGCAGGGGGTCTGCTGGCAGCTCAAGTATGACTCACTCCAGTGCTCTGTGTGGTCAGAAGGATCCATCCAGCAAATAAATTCATCTAGAAAGGTTGATGCCTCCTTCCCCACCTTGCACCTCTCTCACACCCAGTCACTGGTAACCCCACAGGGCTGTGACTCAGTTCAGCAGCAGGAGGTGAGTCCTGATGGGCTGGGATGGTTCACTCAGTTCCATCCCTACCCCTGATTGATGCTGCTGACACAACAGAACAACTTCACAGAATTTGTTTCTGTCCTAGCTATATTTCCCTGCAGATCAGATGCTGTTTGAGTTCACAGAAACTGCAACTCAGCCCTGTCTGTACCACTGCCTGGTCTTGGCTTCAGTTGATGTTGGGGCAGATGCAGTCAGGTCTCACACTCAGCTGTCAGTTCCAGCCTCTGCCTGTGGGCCTTTGTCTCAGCTATGATCCCCTGAGGGCCAGATGCATCTGAAGCTCAGTAAAGCAGTCATCTGGGTCAGCCCCACCCTGGGAGTCTGCTGTCTCTGCGAGCATATATTCTAGTCCCTGTGCTCCACCCAGGCCAATTCCACCTCAGGCATACTATTTACTCAAGTGGCCTGTGTTTCCATTCTTAACCTTCCCTTCTTGGCTCAGATCCAAACCATCGGCTTTCTTGCTAAACTTCTGTCCTTTAACTAACCTTCTGGACAGGCACCTCTGGGAAAAGCTGGCTCCAGTTTGTCATCTTGGCTCCACTCCTCTTTTTTTTTTTTTTTGTAGAGACAGTCTCACTTTATCACCCTCAGTAGAGTGCTATGGCATCACAGCTCACAGCAACCTCCAACTTCTGGGCTTAGGCAATTCTCTTGCCTCCGCCTCCCAAGTAGCTGGGACTACAGGTGCCCACCACAATGCCTGGCTATCTTTTTGTTGCAGTTTGGCAGGGGCTGGGTTTGAACTTGCCACCCTCAGTATACGGGGCAGGTGCCCTACCAAATAAGCAACAGGCGCCCTAGCCAATTTTAACAATGTTTCAATGAGCAAAGACTGATTCCTAAATCAGACCATTCCCCAAATCAAAATAGGTCCAGAGTGACTCCAGTACCATGGCACTGGAAGAGAGGATTTATGGGCAGGAAAAGGAACGTGTTCTACAGAGAACACAAGTGAGGTACAGAAACAGCAGGGCAGTAGCCTTGTTTGAACACAGTTTAAGCCATTGGCTACCTGTGACTGGTGGAAGCTAGGCAAATAGTAGAAGGTGGACTACAGTCTATTTACACAACTATCAGGTTACAGCTCACTATGTCAAATGAGACTTTTAGGTCAATCTCAAAATATGTGAGGAGGCACCTTTATTTAATACTTCTCGGGGTTTAGGGTTTATCACTTTTTTAAAAAAGGGTAGATGAGGAGATCAAGTAAAATAATGTAGACAACATTTATGTGACATGGTAGGATCTCAGTAAATGCCCCCTTGCTCAATATTTGGCCCATGATGGTAGCTTAACAAATAGTCCTTCAATTAATTGGAAACTGCACTCTAAAGATATTTTTACCAGTCCTGCAAATGGGGGATAGTTTTTTGAGAAGTGCTTAAGGTTTAATCAGCAATTGGATCATTCTGGGCCAAATTTCCAAGAAGCCAGTTTGGCCCTGGCACCTTCCTTCCTTTGCAGACTGACTGCTTGTGTATCCTGACACATTGCCCCTACAACTCCACAGAGCCTCCAGAAATGCTCCCCTTTGAAGCCATGCACTATAATCACCAAGAAGCCTTAGATTTACCAGAAAATAATCTGTTTAAATCAATTCTCATTTGGCAATGACTGTCTAACTTTGGCAATGACTTTCCCACATTAAGGAGGGAAAACTGCCCATTGGGCCACAAGGGCCCACAGATATTTTATTTAAAAATATGTTAATTCAAAAGAACAAATTAGCATAATTTCAGGCAACAAATCAAATGGAAGAAATTCCTTATGGAGGGTGGCAGTTCACAATTCACAAAATCTAGTTGATGAAAATTTCAGTGAAGTGTGGATTCCTAAGCATAGTTAGACATCCAGAAAGGGGTGCTCCTCAGAGCCACGGAGGGCTGGGCAGCCCAAGGGAAAATTGAGGGGAAGGGAACCCACCTGGGAAACAGACATTTTGAATTGTCCAAAATGGCTGACATCTTTTCCCAGAACAGCAGGAGAAATTGAACAGTCTGTACCATCCCTGCTGGGAACTACTGGTGAGGTCTGGCTGTTCAGGCTGCATGGGGAACTGGATCTCAGTGGAGGGACTCTGAGCCTAGGAAATTGGGGAAGAGATCCCCACGCACTGTGGCTGCGGGACTGGCAGTCCACCTGCCAGAGCAGTGGCAGCGGCAGCAGCAGCAGCAGCCAGAAAAGGGGCAGCCAGCCCCTCCCCCACAACCAACTGCAGTTGCCAGTTCCCGGAGAACATGGAAGCAGAGTGGAAAGATTTGTGAAGCCAAGACTCCTGCACCAAGTTTGGAGATTGGATAGGTGTGCCATCTAGAACAGAGCATCCGAAGTGGGGCAACATTTAGGAAACAAACTTTTACAGAAGCTCCTAATGGCGACAGGCCAGGTAGAGTGGTTACCCTGGTAAAAGGTAAACTGTGAATCAGGTATGAGCCTGGGAACCACTCAGCCCCACCTGATGTCCAGAAAGTATATTGCATTATAAATTTATTCCTACTAAAGTTGACATCTACCTCATACGTATAGATGTGTATTTCTATATATATACAAGAACAATATTTTGGAGGTTGGTGCCCTTTTGTTTTTTCTTTTTTCCCACTCGTTTCTTGGACAAGCTATTGTTAATTTTTAATTTTTAATTTTTTCAATTTTATATTTTCTATTTTTAATTTTATTTTTCGTTTTCCTTTCCTCTTTTTTAACTTTTTTACAAACACTACTTTTTTTCTTTCTTTTATTTCTCTCTTCCTCTTCTTCCCTCCTTATGGTTTCTGAGAGTGCTTACATGAGATTTTTTAGAGGTTTTTTTTTTTTCAATTAGTTTACTATTATTATTTTTACTGTAGATTTTTTTGTTTTTGTTTGTTTGTTTTGTTTTGTCTGTATGTCTTTGTGTTTCTGACTGTGCATGCATTTGGGCTTGTGTGTCTGGTAGCCTTTTTATCTGTTTATAGGTTCATTTAGTCTCAATGTGATTGGTGTTCTGCTAAATCCTTGGTTTGGCTATTTTCCCTAACTCCAATTTTCACATCCAACAAGAACAAGGGGAAATGGGGTATGATGGCTGATTGGAGCCAGCTGCCAACCTAGGCTCCAGTCTGAAAGGAGAGATAACAGCCAGAAAGAACCCAACTAAGCCGAAGGAGGGGAGCTGAACTGAGAGATGAGATAGATAATTGCTTGTCTTCCCTGCTGAGGCAAGCTTCAACCCCAAAGAAACTATATTCAGTACAGATCTCATCCCAAAGAGGTTGTGTGGCTGTCACCTCCCCTAAGAGAGTCACTTGCTTACTGTGGGATCTCTACTGGTGAGCAATAAACTGAGGCTCTCCTTCCTCACCCCGCTGGAGACAATTGCTGGAAGTTAGGACTCCTTCTCAAGAGAACCCCTACTGAGAGTCTAGGAACTCCCTTGTCTGGTAGGAAATTTGAACAAATGTTTTCCTTGCCACCTTGATCCTTCAGTCTACCCTCCCACCCCCAACCTGGCAGTCTAAAAGTCCAGCTCCTCCAGAATCCAGATTGTATGCATTTCTTAGCTAGGACCGGGCTAGATGGTGGCTGTATAGCTGTGCTGTGCCAGTGAATAAAGTAACTGTACAGGAAGGACATAGAGGGAAAGGTGACTGTCCTGGCCCAAAGAAAAAGAGTATCTTGGCAGAAGACAGAAGCCTGGGTTCCTGCACTGCAGGTGGTGGCTCGGAAGCTGCTGAGGTGCACGAACATGAGAGGAGACACCTCTCACCCAACATCAGCATTAGGAGAGTAATCCTGCTAGAGTCTAACTCTGGAGAGTCATCTCCCCATCTCTGTGGCCTTACAGAGGGAACCAGACCTTGCCCTTTAGGGATTCCAGTACTGCAAAACAGTGGCAACAAAGCTGCAGTGGCCAAGGAGAAATTCTTTTGCTGCCTGAACATCCTCAGGTTTGGACTGAGCTCAGGTGGAACTTTCTTCAGCTGCCATTGAGCACCTGAGGCAGGCAGACCTAAGCCTCCCCTGCTGGATGGTGGTAGACTGTGGTATCCACGAGGAGGAGGCAATGACCTCACTTTGACTCTGGCAGGCACAAGCCCTGAAACATTTGCTTATTGGACAGAGCAGGGCCACAGAGATTGCGCTAACAGAGACTGCCAGAGAGACTACCAGGGACTGGAGTGAACAGAGTCCGATAGTGAAGGACTACCAAGGTGAGGTAAAGAGGCATCAATCCCCTGGCTCTAAACCTCCTGCTGGATGGGCATTTCTGACTCCTTGGACCATCAAAGGTGCTCAAATCACACTCAAGTTCCCAATAGAACCCCCAAGATCTAGTTGCTGGAGTCCTCTTGAATTCTCCAGCTAGAGAGTGGGGGGTTGTCGGGGACAATTTTGATCTAGAACTATTGAACTAGACAGATTATACAAGGACCCTCCAGGTACTTCTGTAGTGGGAAGTTTTGAATGTCCTATTCCAGATATTACCCATGGGGGAAGGGACATCCTAGTTGCTTGTATTTCACCAAAACTGAGACTGCAGCCTAGGGTTACTGATACAATAGGATTAGACAGAGATCAGCTGAATACAATACAGAGCCACCTACCCCCACTACACCAAGCAGGCCTCTAGAGTCACAGACTGCAATACTGTACAGGTACTTTGCAAAATTGAAGAGGAAAAGCTGCAGTCACCAGTCCGAGCTCCTAGGTGAAGGGCTGGTCAACCACAACTGTAGAAGTTTCCAGTCCAATTTCACTTGACTTGCTCATCTAACCAAATGCTGAAAAACAATCATGGGGCAGAATCAGCAGAAAAACTCTGGCAACATGAATAAACAAAACAGTTCAACTTCCCCAAGGAAAGACAAATCAGCCAATCCAGTGGATCCCACCCAAAAACAGATAGCTGAGATGTCTGAAATCAAATTTAGAATTTGGATTGCAAAAAAGATCAAAAAAATGGAAGTAAAGATGGAGGTAGAAATTGTAGAATTAATTCAGAAGATGTTTCAAGAATTCAACTAATTCAAAGATAAAATGACCAAAGATTTTGACACATTGAGACAAGAAGTTGCAGCCCTCAAAGATCTGAGAAATACAGTAGAAGCCCTCAGTAACAGAAGGGAGCAAGCAGAAGAAAGGATTTCTGACACTGAAGACAGAGCTTTCAAATGTTCCCAAATGCTCAAGAGGAAGAGAAATGGAAGGCAAAAATGGATCATTCTTACAGAGAACTCTTGGATAACTCGAAGAAAACCAATATTTATATTATAGAGAGATCTTAAAGTGAAGAACTGGCTTCACAAGACACAGAGTTCCTTCTTCATGATATTATGAAAGAGAACTTTCCAGACATGCCTAGAGACTCTGAAATTGAGATAGCAGACAGTTTCAGAACCCCAGCATGACTCAACTACAATAGGACATCCCCAAGGCTCATCATAGTCAACTTCACTAAAGTTAATATGAAGGAAAAATTCTGAAAGCAGCCAGACGCAAAAAATCCATTACATACAAGGGGAAGAATATTAGAATAACTGCAGATCTCTCTGCTGAAACCTTTCAAGCTAGAAGTGAGTGGTCATTGACTTTTAACCTCCTAAAACAAAATAAATTCCAACCCGGGATCCTATACCCAGCCAAATTGAGTTTCATTTATGATGGAGAAATTAAATACTTTAATGACATCCATATGTTGAAGAAATATGCCATAACTAAACCAGCTCTCCAAGATATTCTCAGACCTATCTTCCAAAATGACCAGCACAGACCTCCACCACAAATGTAAACTCACTCAGAAAATTTTGACCAAATTCTAAACTCCACAAGGGCAAAAGGATGAAAAATACCCACTTCTCTTTCAAAAGGCTTACCATTATTTTCAATTAATGTGAATGGTTTAAATTGTCCTCTAAAGAGGCACAGGTTGACTGACTGGATACAAATACCCAGACCAGATATCTGTTGCATACAAGAATCTCATCTTACCTTAAAAGATAAATATAGACTCAAGGTGAAGGGATGGCCATCTATATTCCAGGTAAATGGAAAGCAGAAAAAAGCAGGTGTTGCAATCTTATTCACAGGTACACTAGGCTTTAGACCAACCAAAGTAAGCAAAGATAAAGATAGACATTTTATATGTGTTAAAGGTACTACTCAAAACGATGAGGTTTTGATCATTAATATTATGCACCAAACCAGAATGCGCCTCAATTAAAAGAGAAACTCTTGTGCTCACTTCAGCAGCACATATACTATAACAGAAACTCTAACAGACATGAGCAACTTGATCTCTTCCAGTTCCATAGTAGTTGGGGACTTTAACACTCCACTAACAGTGTCGAACAGATCCTCCAAAAAGAAGCTGCAAAGAAATTCTAGATTTAAACTTAACCATCCAACATTTGGACTTAACAAACATCTACAGAACATTTCATCCCAACAAAACTAAACACACATACTTCTCATCAGCCCACGGATAATACTCCAAAATTGACCACATCTTAGGTCACAAGTCTAACCTCATCAAATTTTAAAAAATACAAATTATTCCTTGCATCGTCTCAGACCCTCATGGAATAAAAGTTGAACTCAAAAACAACAAGAATCTGCATACTCAAAAAAAGAAACATGGAGGCTAAACAACCTCATGCTGAAGAATATATGGGTCATTGACGAGATTAAGCAGGAAATTTCCAAATTTTTGGAACAAAATGACAATGAAGACACGAATTATCAGACTCTCTTGGATACTGCAAAGGCAGTCCATAGAGGGAAATTTACAACACTACAAACATTCCTCAACAGAACAGAAAGAGAGGAAGTTAACAACTTAATAGGACATCTTAAACATCTGGAAAAGGTAGAACATTCCAATCCCAAACCCAGCAGAAGAAAAGAAATAACCAAAATTACAGCAGAATTAAATGAAAATGAAAATAAAAGAATTATACAACAAATCAGTAAGTCAAAAAGTTGGCTTTTTGAAAAGGTCAATAAAATACATTAACCTTTCGCTAACCTAATCAGGAAAAAAAGAGTAAAATCTCGAATCTCATCAATTAGAAATGGTAAAGATGAAATAACAACAGACTCCTCAGAAATTCAAAAAATCCTTAACGAATACTACAGGAAACTTTACCCTCAGAAATATGAAAATTGACCAATACTTGGAAACACACCACCTATCAAAACTTAGCCAGAATGAAGTGGAAATGATGAACAGGCCAATATCAAGTTCTGAAATAGCATCAACTATACAAAACCTCCCTAAAAAGAAAAGACTGCAACCAGATGACTTCACGTCAGAATGCTACCAAACATTTAAAGAAGAGCTAGTGCCTATATTACACAACCTTTTCCAAAATATTGAAAAAGAAGGAATACTACCCAACACATTCTATGAAGCAAACATCACCTTGATCCCTAAACCAGGCAAAGACCCAAAAAGAAAAGAAAATTATAGACCAATATCACTAATGAATGTTGATGCAAAAATATTCAATAAAATCCTAGCAAATACAATCCAGCAACACATCAAACAAATTATACACCATCACCAAATGGGCTTTATCCCAGACTCTCAAGACTGGTTCAATAGACGTAAATCTATAAGTGTATTCCAGCACATAAACAATAAAGACCATATGACTCTCTCAATTGATGCAAAAAAGCTTTTGACAATATCTAGCATCCCTTCATGATCAGAACACTAAAGAAAATTGGTATTAAAGGGACATTTCTTAAACTGATAGAGGCCATCTACAGCAAACCCACAGCCAATATTGTATTGAATGGAGTTAAATTGAAACCATTCCTACTTAGATCAAGAACCAGGCAAGGTTGCCCATTGTCTCCATTGTTCTTTAGCATTGTAATGGAAATTTTAATCATTGCAATTAGGGAAGAAAAGGCGATCAAGTGTATCCACATAGGGTCAGAAGAGATCAAACTTAGACTCTTCACAGATAATATGATTGTATATTTGGAAAACACCAGGGATTTGACTATAAAACTTTTAGAAGTGATCAAGGAATACAGCAGTGTATCTGGCTACAAAATCAACACTCATAAATAGTAGCCTTTATATACACCAACAATAACTCAAGCTGAAAAAACAGTCAAGGACTCAATTCCTTTTACAGTAGTGCCAAAGAAGATGAAATATTTGAGAGTCTACCTAACAAAGGAAGTGAAGGATCTCTATAAAGAGAACTATGAACTCTAAGAAAACAAATCACTGAACATGTCAACAAATGGAAAAACATACCATGATCATGGTTGGGAAGAATCAACATTGTTAAAATGTCCATAATACCCAAAGGAATATACAATTTTAATGCAATTCCCATTAAAGCTCCATTATCATATTTTATAGATCACAAAAAAAAATACTTCATTTTATATAGAATCAGAAAAAACCTCGAATAGCCAAGACATTACTTAGAAATAAAAACAAAGCAGGAGGAACCACGTTACCAGACATGAGACTGATAAATAAAATCACATGCTGTTTTGATCACTATAAATTGATAGTGATCAAAACAGCATGGTACTGGCACAAAAACAGAGAGGTAAATGTTTGGAACAGAATAGAGAACCAAGAGATGAACCCAAGTACTTACCACCATTTGCTCTTCAACAAGCCAATTAAAACATTCAGTGGGGAAAGACTCCCTTTTTAACAAATGGTGCTGGGAGACCTGGCTGGTGACCTGTAGAAGACTGAAATTGAACCCACACCTTTCACCACTAACGAAGATAGACTCACACTGGATTAAAGATTTAAACTTATGATATGAAACTATAAAAATATTAGAAGAAAGTGCAGGGAAAACTCTTGAAAGAATTGGCCTGGGTGAATACTTTAAGAGAAGGACCCCCCAGGCAATTGAAGCAGTATCGAAAATTCACTACTGGGACTTGATGAAACTAAAAAGCTTCTGCACAGCCAAGAACATAGTAAGTATAGCAAGCAGACAGCCCTCAGAATGGGAAAAAATATTTGCAGGTTATGCCTCCGACAAAGCTTTAATAACCAAAATCCACAGAGAACTCAAACGAATTAGCAAAAAAAGAACAAGTGATCCCATCTCAGGATGGGCAAAGGATCTGAAGAGAAACTTCTCTAAAGAAGACAGGCACACAGCCTTCAGACACATGAAAAAATGCTCACTATCCTTAATCATCAGAGAAATGCAAATCAAAACTACC
>CAUYON010185006.1:0-16561 GCA_963573935.1 Arctocebus calabarensis
TATCCAATGTACTCAGCCCTAATATGAAGCTAATTTATAGCTTTCATGTGAAGCCTAAAACCCAATTATAGCATAGGAATACAGGGAAAGGGGAAAGGGAGGGGAGGGGAGGGGGGAGGGTGGGTGGAGGGAGGGCAATTAGTGGGAACACACCAACGGTGCATCTTAGCAGGGTACTGGTGAAACTTATTAAAGGTAGAGTATCAATGTCTTTATATAGTGATCAAGAAAATGCCTTGAAGGCTATCTGTAACAGTACGATCAAAATATTTCTGAATGTATATGAATCGTGCCGTATGATTGCACCAATGTACACAATTATGATTCAATAAAATTATAAAAAAAAAAAGAAATGAGGAAAGTTCTCAAAACAATAATAAAACTTTCTACCTCAAAAGACTAAAAAAAGTAAATAAACTCAAAGCAATCAAAAGAAGATAATAAGAAAGTTACTTTCAAATTCAAAATAGGAAAATGATAAAGAAAATGAAAAAAAGCTGGATACTTGAAAAATCAGTAAAATTGATAAATCTCTAGCAAGAATAATAAAAATAAAAAGAAGGTATAGATTATCAATATCAGAAATGAAATTTGATATGTCACTACAGAACTTGAAGTCACTAAAAAGATAAGGACTACTAAGAACGACTTTATGCTTATAAATTTGGTAACTTAAGGAAAAGAAATCTATTCTTCAAAAATTACAAAACTTAACTGAGATAGTGTGGATAATCTGAATAGTCCTATAATCATCAAAATGATTCACATTGTCATTAATTATCTCCTAAAAATAAAATTACTCATTTAATGCTGGTATAGTTCTAGAGCAAGAGTTCCTAGATACTGGAAGGTAAGGAACCAGGATTTTCAATTTAACAAATGTTGTACCACTGAGTGAATTTTATTTATAAACATAATGATAACTGTCTAAAGAGAGCCATGATTCACATCTCCAATTACAGCTACATAATATCCCCTTCTGTGTTTCCCCTTCTTTACATTATGAAAGTAAAGTGTGCTATTTTTAATTTCATTTTATCATGCTGATAATTTGGCAGATTTTTTTTATCACCCACTGCCTCAATTCTACACATGACCTTTCTGTGGCACCTTTCTCCATCTCCTTCTTCAGACAGAATTAATTACTCCCTTATCCAGGTCTCCAGAGGACTGAATGGATAGTGTGAGAATTACTTGTTTTCAGAACACCTTTTTGATCACGTGCCTTAGTAGCCTGTCTCCTGGCCCAATGCCTCTGCATAATAGGCACCCAATTACTTTTGCTGACTGGAAATCCAAATCTGAAAGATTGCTTCAGAGCAAACCATTAAAAACAGAAGGTGGCATTCTCTCATCATTTCCACCAGGTTGGTTTCAGGTTATCAACAGCGACCAAATAAGCATCATTATTTTCAACAGCATGTTGGAGGTGAAGGTTATCAATCTCCATAAAAATAGAAAATTTGTTTAGTGAGCTGTGTGAAAGATTTTGTAAGTAGTTGTACCACTATGAGGTAAGAATGATTGGTTTCATGAGCACTATAACTGTTAAATTTATGGTAAAAATCATTTCTGTACAAAAAATTAAATCGCATTTTAATATTGTTAAATAACATGTTTTATGGATAAAAAATTGAGTGAATTGTGAGTTCTGCCAAGGCTGAGATGAAATTGTGATAGCAAAATACAAAATCTACCATATTTATTTATTTGCTGACAGTTCAAGAGATTATATGTAGACATGCACATAATTGCTGGTTGTTGTAGTATAGTGTTTTTCAATCTTTTTAAAACTTACGGCACACTTGAATCTACAGTTAAACTTACACATCACACTTAAATTATGCTGATCCAAAAAAAAGAGTTAAAAAAAGAATATACTTACAGTGCTTTGAACTTTTTTTGAAAATAATTTAATTAATGATTTTTAAAAATTTTTGCAGCATATCTAAGATCTTCTCATGACGCACCTGTTGAAAATCATTGTTGTAGCATGCATTTAGTTGACAAACAAGTCTCTATTTCATTTCAGGGTACTTGTGGCTGTAGAGTCTCTTTGGAGTATTGAATAATTTAATAATTAGCTGTTGATCTTCTTCAATTGTATGCCCCAAAGGCATATGTTGGCTCCAAAAAGTAAGCTTGATTCTGTAGGGCCCTGAGGGAGTTTAGGAGGAGGTGTTGGGGATAGCCAGGCCACACACAGAAGGAACCACGTGCAAGTAGAAAGACCTTCTGCACAGGAAGGAAAGTTCTTCCTTTTGTGCCTCAGTTCTTGAGTTAATTATCCCAATTCTATATTCTATGCATAGACAAAGATGCTCACAGAAAACACAAATAAATGTGACCCTTTCTGAAATGTTTCTTTATGAAATAACATTATTTTTCTTACTTAAAAGAGAGAATTGATAACTTATAGTGAAGCCTTTATTGTGTCTGGATGGGAAGAATGACTCAGTAAGTCTTTGGCCAAACTGCATATTTGTTTAACTCCAATCTCAGGAGAATCAAGGAGGAAAACTGTGGCACCAAATATATTGCAGCAGAAGCTTCTTGTTTAATGGACATTCTTGGCAAGGGAGACTTCATATAACATTGTAAAAAGCTGTACTATTGATGGCTTTCAGCTTATTACTATAAAACCAAAGGAGGCCTGAGGACAGTGAGTGAGCCAGAGGGGACTGATAAAAATGGAGTGAGGGAGGGTCCTGTGGGAAGTAAAGCCCTTTGTGGTCTGCAATCTTGTCCATTGCCCTCTGCAGAGCTCTTGGCCAGCCAGCCCCACTGGGCACCGTGCAGGTGTGAGTGTTGTTCTCTGAAACCAGTCCCAGGAAGGAGAGGAGGGTGAGTGCAATGCCCACACAGGAAGAAGTGCTGAGCTCCATAGGAGTCAAAGGGAGATCATTTCCAGGGTGGGAACAGTGGGCATTCACTGAAGGAGGTGGGGGGCATTCCTCTGGCTGCAGGCTTTTCACAGCGTGGTGACAGGAGCTCAGGTGGAAAGGACCAGTGGCCAAGGCATTGAATCCTTAGGCACAGAGCATTTACCCAGTGTGTACCTTGTAACAAGGCAATCATAATCTCTAACAAAGACACTGCTTCCTTTCTGATTAATGTATGTTAATGTTTCATTCTCATGACTTTTCCTCTCTTTTTTTCCTCATCCTTCTTCCTTCCTTTCCCTTCCCCAACATCTCCTCCCTCTAGGGTCTCTTCATTCCTTCTTGATGTGACAGTCAGCTGCAGGAGGTGGAAGAGAGAGAGAGAGTAACAACTCTACCTGGGATGTTCAGGGAACGACTGCCCAAGTCTAAAAGATTAGAAGGGAAGAGCCAGGAGTGTGGTGCTGGGAACAGAGAAAGATGCACTCAGGGGACAGAAAAACAGCTGTGTAGCTGCACTGCACAGAGCCACGAGGCACTGGGAAGGGGAGGTCAGAGAGGGGCCAGAGTATCTCGTGGGCCTGACAGGACTCAGTTGAACCCTCTGGGGAGTCCTTGACTTCTTTATGCTGGAAATAAAGACAGTCCTGTAGCTGGGAAGGTAAGAGTGGAAGGAGAAAGGGAGGACATCCCTCAGGGGCTAGACTGGGGGCACTCTCTAAGCTGCCCCTCTCAGGAGTTAGGTCTTCAATGTGTAGACTTGCACAGGAGGCACAATTCAGTTCTTGACAGTGTCAGACTGATTGGCAGAGTCATCTGCTTTCTGGGGTTGCTTTTGTTTTCTGTCTTGCAGAGCCAAACTCCAGGACAGAGCCAAGATCCCAGAGGATGGCACTGAGATGCAATGAGGATAATTTCCAGACCTTGAAACCTCATGGGGTTTCCTGGATGGACATTGAAACTGCCTGGATTGGGGACTATCATTTCCCTCCTTTTGGAACCAGAATGCGGGTAATGGCTGTCATATGCCTATCTTACCACTGAATTTGCGGAGTAGATAACTTGTCTTCCACTTTCACAGGCCCACAGCGGAAGATCTGAGCTCAGGACGGATCACACCAGAGCCTCATCCGTGGCTGCTCAAGGTGATTGGAATGATGAGATTTTCGATTTGGAGTTGGTGTTCTAATGGGGTGAGATCTCTGTTGGAATGGACGAGATGGTTGCATTTTGCATATGAGAGGAATGTTGATGGCAGGGGCCAGAGGGTGGACAGTAGGCAGAATTTGGGCCTTCTTATGACCTCTTCCTGGTATTAAACCATTTACATCATACAGCCAAGGGGACTTTGCAGAGGAAATTAACATTGCTAAACAGTTGACTTTCAGACAGAATGACATCCTGGGTTATCCTAAAAGCAGAGAAGAAACAGAAACGAAAAGAAAGCGATTTGGAGCTTGAGAATGATTCAACAACCATGGCTTGAAGTAGGAGGGGGCTGTGTGGAAAGAGCAGGAAGGAAGTGAATTCATTCAGCGGACAGTTAGCTTGGGAGAGGACCCTGAGCCCTAGTGATATATATTCCTGTTGGATGCCTGGATTTTACCTGTAGAGACCCTGAGAAGAGGACACAACTCTGCCATGCCACGCTTCTCATCTACAGGAATGTGGGATAATAAATGAGTGTTATTTTAAGTTGCTGTTCGTGGTTATTTTTTAGTCTGTGATTATAAAAATGAAGACAGAAATCAGAAATCATTGTAATTTGGGCTTGATAGGAACAGAGCTGCAAGTCCTAGTGGAATTTATGTTTGAAGATAATCCGTTTTATTATGACTAAGAAGAAAAATGGATGTCCTAAGACTGAAGGCAATGCAGAGAAAGAGGGAGTATCAGAGATAGAGGGAATAAGGAAATGCTACCATATTACAAGACAGCAATACAAAATAACATATAATATCAAATAAATATATTTTATATTATGTTAGTCATAACAAATGTGACTAATTATTTAAAAGACATTATATTATTATGGATTTTTCTTGGTCTAATATAGTTGTCCCTAAAACATTATTCACCCTATTTGGAGTCCAAACTCAGCACACTTTTGATGAGGAGGTGACTATGCACAGGGCAGGTTGGCTTGGGAAATTAGTGAAAAGGGAATTTTTTTTAAGAAGTCTATGGAAAAGTTTGCTTTTCTTAATGCCAGATTTCTGTACTTCAGACATTATCCATGCAAGGAAGACATAGAAATCAAACAAACAAAAAGAATGGAAAGAAAGAGACAGTAAGGATAGGTACCACTGCTAAATGATTCATGACATAGAAGTAGCAGTGGTCACAGACAAAAGGCATGGAGCTACACGTATACACACCCAGGAAGAGAGAAAGACATGGTAATAACAACTAAATGGCAAAGAGACAATGATGACAACCTGGCAAGAAATCCAGATAGCCATCTATAGAGATAAATGAACAATGGCCCCTTGCATAATGGAATTTAATGCTGGCATTAGAAACAATGATGGAACAATTTTTAGTAGCAGTGTAAACCTTGTATATCCTTTTGGAAATCACCCCAAAGAATCCAGAAAGAACCAGAAAAGTTGAAGCCTACACATGGGAGAAGGGCAGAGACTCTTTCTGCAGGTCCTTCCTGGTGTTTGCAGAGCAGGTTTCTCTTGAGTCCTGGTTGGGTGGGTGGACCAATGATGCTGCTCCATGTTCAAGGACAATAAGGTGAGACTCATTGTCATCTGGGCTACCCTCCATCAGGCCTTAAGTGTGGGGGTGCTAAGGAGGAACTTGGATAGGTTGAGGATCTGACGGGGCATAGGAGAAGATAGAGAGCTAAGCTGTGTGAAGTCACATGTTTTGCGTGTGGCTTTGAATGAGTGGCTGCTCGGTGCCTGTGGCTCAATGGGCTAAGACGCCAGCCACGTACACCTGAGCTGGCGGGTTTGAATCCAGCCCGGACCTGCCAAGCAACAATGATGGCTGCAACCAAAAAATAGCCGGGCGTTGTGGTGGGTGCCTGTAGTCCTAGCTACTTGGGAGGTGGAGGCAAGAGACTCGCTTGAGCCCAGGAATTGGAGGTTGCTGTGAGCTGTGATGCCACAGCACTCTATCCAGGGTGACAGTTTGAGGCTCTGTCTCAAAAAAAAAAAAAAAAAGAAAGAGTGGCTGTCTGTTATTTTACTAAGCTCCTACTAGACTATAAAGATACCATAGGTGTGTATCACACATCCAACATATATGTGTGTACTACATAAGTGTGTAAACATGTACATTTTAAGCGTAACAATTCCCTTGCACCTTCACTTGGGAACGTGCACAAATGCATTACACTTTGTGGTCTATCTTTGCTTCATACTGGACTCAGTTTATCTTTCCTTCATTTGCAGCCATTCTCAAGGATAGCAGTCCCCTGAGCTAGTTATGAAAAAACACATTTCCTAGTATTGCAGAATGGAAAAAACGAGAATGCACCAGGCTAGATAAGAACAAAGAAAAGTTTGAAAATGGAAAATGCCTCATGCTTCAAAAGCAAGAAGTGGGTTAGAAACAAGAGGCTCTGAGGAGTGTACAGGAGCACGACATGGAAGGTGTCTGTGTGAACAGGATGGGCTGAGGAGTCATGGTGTGAAGAGTATCTCCCATGCAGCATTAATTCCTGACAGCAGTTGTGGTTCTCCCGCCTGTGGAGGGTCTGTTTGTGTGTGTGTGCGTGCGTAAGGAGTGCACAAGACAGTTAACAAAACACGGAAATTTTCTAGAGGAAATCCGTGGGCTTTTGTATGTAGGAAATCATCTTTATTATAATTGTCCTCTACTTTTATAGAGTATTCTTATGTACAACTTCTTTTTCCTGGCGATTTCAGGGAAAGATATGAGGCACGTCTCTTTAGCTGTGGGTTTTCCTAATTTCCAAAGGGCTGGCTCTCATTCGCCAAGTTTTCCTTCAAGCCTGACTGCTCTGCCGCCCCCCTCTCCCCAGCATGACAGCTACTTCCCATCCTCTCCTAGGATTTCAAGGCCACCAAGGCAGCTCCTGTTTTACTCTCTCTCCCTGCGTCCCTCTTTGATTCTCTCTCTTTCAGAATTTGAGGATTGTCTTAATGACTCTTCAGCAATGCTACCAGGTTCCTGTGTGTTTTTTCGTTCTGTTTCTCCCCCACTTTTTGAGGCCAGAGCCCTCTGAGCCTCACATAAGGAAATTCAGGTCACTGTGCAGAAAATAGAGATCAGAGAAAAGCAAACCCCAGGAGGCATGATCTTGAACCGGAAGGTAAGATTAGGAGCAGCCAGCAAGGATAGCAGGCGAGTTCAACCGGATACGGGATCATTTCCTGTTCTTAAAATTCCCTTTAAGATCTCAGCCTGGTCAGGGAGTCAGTGAGAAGCTGCGGAGGAAATGCCCCTCTGGGGTGGGAGCCTGGCTGCAGGGGAGACCTGGAGGGACCTTAGGCCTCTCCTTCTAGTCAGCTCAGAGCAGCCTGCTCTGTGGCTCCAACTCAGTGTGTGGGAGGTGGAGTGTGTGTCTGAGAAAGAGTGTGCATGAGAGCATGAATGTGAGTGAATCAGGTCTGGCTTCACCCACCAGGACTTAGGAGAGGCGTCCACACCCTGCCAGCCTGGCTTTTCCACTCTCCTTGGGGAGGGAATGGGAAGCTCCCACCTCAGAGCTCCAGGAACCGGCAGATGATGTGAAGAACCTGTGTAAAGTCCTCAGAATAATTGCAGCCACCGAGCGTTAGCCATCATAGTGACAGTGACAACGCAGCCTGTAGCAACACATTCTCAAGACTTCATCATGTGACAGTGACAACGCAGCCTGTAGCAACACATTCTCAAGACATTCTCATGAGGAAGCTAGGTGGTAGAGAGAGGGGACATTCCACCAGAGACAACCTTGCTGTTAAAGTGTGCATGTGGCATTGAAGTCCATCTGGGAATGTCCACACCATTTGGATATGAATGGTGCTGTGCTACCCTCGCTCTGTCCCCAGGCCTAGGTGAGGGAGCTGTTGTAAGAGCACCCACCTATCACAACTAATTGCTCAGGGCTCCTGTCTTTCAATACACATATTTTCATAACAGGGACACTCATTAAAGTGCTCATCAGGAACCATCCTGAAGGGGAAGAATAAAAGCAACCAATAGGGTAGAATGCATGGAGAGGGACATTCCAGCCTGGTGTCTGGTAGAGTAGAATGCAGGGAGAGGGACGTCCCAGCCTGGTGTCCAGTAGGGTAGAATGCAGGGATGGGGAAGTCCCAGCCTGGTGCCTCTTGATAGATGGTATGATTGGAAGGATTCGTCACCAAGCTTCTTTTAAATCCTCCTTCCAGACCACAAGACAGAGATAAAGGAGATGAGCAGGTTCTGCTGGATGCTAGCCCACCCCTCTGTGGGTGGTTGGGATGCTGAGTCCCCAGGGGATGCTGCCCCCATTGGGTGGAGTCTCTCATGAGTGTCCTCCATGAGGGCAGACATGGACCAGGAGTTCTCTCAGGGTTCACTAAAGTTAACCAACCAGCCACTCCAGCTCTGGAAGGAAACCACAGTTCATCTCCACATGAGGAGCCTGAGACTTAGAGAATTCTGACTTCAGGAAGTTACAAGACAATCCCAGAGCCCACGTTTCCCTGCTTGAGGCCCAGGGACTTCCTCATTCAGAGTTCTCAGGCACTGGTGGGTACATAAAGGTGCAGATAAAATTCCAGGGTCATGCTAGCTATGCCCTATAGCATATCCAGATCCTCTCCTACAAGGTCAAGGTGATTATTAAAATGATCCCTGCCTATTAATGAAGATCTATTGTATGGCACTTTTATTTCAAAACTTTTTTGGGGTCCTCTTTATCCTTCTGAATTGCTGAGAATTGACTTCATTTGCAATTTGAAATATCTTCCTCAATCATAGCTTCTTTTACTGATATTGAGAATTAATTTTTTTTGGCCTAAGCATAGTTTTAAAAGGCAAATACTATGATCAAAACTATGCTTTAGAAAATGGCAATGTTGAATTCCATCTTTTCACAATTACCAACTAATAGTTACCACTTGAATGCTGTTTTATAGTTCAGATCATATAGTTTCATTTATTCCTCATGCAGACCTCATAAAACAGCCATTTTAATTATTTTACTACAGTATATTTCCCATGGGGACAAAAGAGTTGATAAGTAACTGGTCCCAGAGCTGTAGAGATGGTTCTCAAGCGAGAATCACAGACCTGTGTTCATTTCACTTGGCCAGTGTCTCCAAGGATGACCTCAAACCGCCTGCATCATAATTACTGGGGGGCTGACTAAAAATTCATATTCCCAACTTCACGTGCCATGGCCACCAGAGGACCACCACTCCTGCGCTCCGGATCTCCAGGCATAGAGGTGAAAAAAGGCATTCTTTTAACTGTCATCTCTTTTATTTACTTCAAGTATGTAAAAGTATGAGACAACAATAGGAAATGCTCTGTAATGAGAGCTGTCAGATTTAACAAATAAAAAGGCAAGACATCAAGTTAAAATTCAAATTTCAGATAAACAATGGATGAGTTCTTTTTTAAAATTTTAATGTTTATTTATTTTTTTGAGATAAAGTCTTAAGTTGTTCCCCTGGATAAGGAGCCATGGTGTCATAGCTCAAAGCAATCCTCAGCTTAGGCTCAAGCAATCATCTTATGTCAGTTTTTCCTATTTTTTTAAAATTAAATCATAGCTGTGTTCATTAATGCGATCCTGGGGTACAATGTGCTGGTTTTGGATTACTTTTTAGTAAAAGTATAATATTGCTGGGCTGTACCAATACCAAAATATTCTTGTTTCCCCTGGCCACTCTGTTTTTACCTTTGCTCTTTTTAATAGTTTTCTCCTCTCAGGTGTTCCATCTCCCCTTTTCCAGCTCCTTTTCCCATCCTGGCATATCTTGGAGCTGACCTCAGGCCTCCATCTGCAAACACTGTTGGGTGGATCTCTAAAATGTAAAATGATTTTTAAAGAAACACAACTACAGTATCATTACCTCACTTGCAAAGCTTAACAATAATTTCTTTAACACTGTCAACATCTGATCAGTGTCCAGGTTCCTCTGATCAGCTCAGAAATAGTGCTGAAAAGTGTGTTGACTCAGATTCCAAATAAGGCTCTTACATCGCTGACTTATGAGTCTTCTCTCTCTCTTTCTCTGCATGCTGCTCGTGGATCGACAGATCATTTATCCTCTATAGTTGCTCTCAGCTCATATTCTGCTTTCTTTTCTACTTTGCTTCCAGGTGTTGTCACTATTATGTTTCTCTGTCCCATGTCTCTCCTGTTAGTCAGTAGTCAGATCCAGTTAGATAGGTCTGGTTAGATGTAGAGGCTTGATCTCACTTAGGTTTCAACTTTTGTCAAGAATATATGCTACAAGTCTTGTGTCCCTGTAGCAAGAGGCACAGAAGGCCTGTTTTTCTCTTTTCTGGAGATAATATTAGCAGCTGTTGAAAACCAATACCTAGAGGAAAAGTTCTTTAGGTGACCCTAGACGCAGTGAGAATAAAGACCTTTGGTGTTGCTCAGGGACTCACAGAATGGATGGCTGTGCCTATTTTTTTTAAAGAACAACTTCAGTGCTTAGAGGGCCCATTTCCTCATGGTTTGAGGAAGCATCATTTTCCATCCATCGCTCCCTTAGCTCGGCCTTTCTCCAAGATCAGCAGCATTAACAGGACCCTGATTCCTTGCAGAGGTATCCCGATGGTTGCCAGTCAGAAGTTGTGAGTCTTTGGATGGATTCCTGCTATTTAAACGTTCTGTTTTATTCACTCCGCAGTCCTAGAGCCTCCCCTGACACTTTGTGGTAAGATCTCACAAGCTCTCTTCAGCTGTAGAGTAATGACCTTACAACCGGAGGGCTGAAGTTGAGTTGGCACAAGGACAAAACTGCTAGACAAGTCACAAAGGGATCTTATCTTGAATGTGTCCCAAGAAAGAGAAGAAATGAGGACAAACGGAAACTGCCTGAGTAGGATTGAGACAGGGCATGGCCCAGGGCAGATGCAGCAGTGAGAAGCAAACAGAAAAGGAATGAAATAAGATAATTACCCACAAGCCCTTCTGGCCTATTATGTGTGGGGAAAATGTAGCAAGTGGGGTTTGCAAGACAATATTGCAATTGAAAGCCAAGGGCACTGCCTAGAGGTGCAGGAGGAAACCGATAAGTGTCAGTCTGCCAGCTGTGGGCCCCTTCCTCTGTATCCTAGGGGTCTTGGCATAGCTAGGTGAGGACTCTCCGGGAGCTGTGGGGAAACCTGAAGCATCCCCAGTGCCTAGGGCAGGCATGAGTTGGCCTGCCACTGACCAAAGAGGACTAGGGAAACTGCAGTGATGTGTTATGTCTGACCTTGACAGTTAGGCCTGGATGCTCAGAGCTGGGAGGGCAGTAGAGAGATTTTACAGACATGAGGATGTGAGAGGAGGGCAGGGCTGAGAAATGGTGCCAGGAAGAGGGGAGAGGGAGACCCAAACCCTGGCTGTGCATGTTCAGCTCCTTCTGCTATGTGGTCTGTAAGATGCACCCTCTTTTCTGCCTCCCAACAAAATGTCCAACAGGTGCAATTCGTTTGTTAGGGGGGTCAGGCTGACTCATTATTCTGAGGAGGAGACACAGGCTGCATCTGGATTTACAGCGGGCCCTGGGGCAGGGGGAGGCTAGCTGTGTGGTCACAAATGGACAAGTAAAGCGGCCTAACTGCCACCAACAGTGAACAATAACGCTTCTGTGCCCACGATTTTGGTTTCCACCAAAAAGATTTCTTCACAGGGGGATGCTTGCCAGGGGTGCCTAATTAGGGGCTCCCAGAACTTTTATGCTTTTATGTCTTCCAAATTAGACTCAGAGAACAAAACATGAATGTAAACACAACTGACTGCTTTGCTGACACAACAGATAATGGCTTGAATGATGCAAATTCCAAACCAACTCTGTGACTAACCTTTTAATAATAAAAAAGATGACAAGGAAGTTTGCAAAGAATTGTATCGTTAATTGTCCAATCAATGGCTAAAGCGCAGGAGACAGCAGGTGACCCTCGTATTCCATTTTCCCCTTTACTTTTCCCTCAGTCTCATGCTTCTCTCTTGAATTAGAGAAGTGATGAACTTGATATTTTTACAAAAGAAGAAATGAGGGAGGAGGGCTAGGTACTGCAAAAGTGGCTGCTCTCCTTTCACATCTCAGTCCTGACCCACGTCTGATTTGTCTCCTTTAAGCCCTTTTCCTTACTTCTGAAAGAGGTTATTTCTCATTTTTGTTAAGGGGCTTTTCCTGTTGCAACTCAGAGAAGCTCCCATGTTCACCATATTCCATGATGAACCACCAGTGACCCAGAGCCTCTATGTGGCTCCCAGGGAGGGAGGATCATCCTGCTGCTGTTGACCCTACCTCTGCTGGGGCAAAATAGGCAGCATGCGGGGAGGTCACTGGCCCATGGAGACAGCAGTGGTGGGGGCTTCTGTGGCTTCCCTCCATCCGGGGAATGCAGGAGCATCTGTGTTAATCACCCCTCTTCGATCAGGTAGGAAAGGAGGATTCCCACCATAGGGGTAAGGGGATGGACAAACCCAGGACTCCAGAGTGGGTGCAGAAAATAGACGCAGTTTATTAGTCCTATAGTCATAGTTCAAGGGTGAAGGGCAGGGCCACATGGGGGTTGGACTTAGGAAGAGAGTGAACACCCAGGGCTGTGTGTGGGAGGCAGCCTGTGTAGTGATAAGAGGGAGAAATGACTTCAGGTTCCAGTGAAAGGTCGTGACTGCTTTGTGTGGTAATTCTTCCGACTGGCAGAGAACTGAAACCCACTATTCAGGGGCAGGCGGAAACTGCACCTGGCCTATTTGATGACCAAACTCTTTGCCTGGGGGCTCTTATCTGGAGCAGCAGAGAGGCAAGGAGAACTTGCAGATGACCTAACTGCATTTGAGTCTTTGCTGCATTTGAGTTTCTGTCAAGGCAACACAGAACATTGAATCTTGATTTTAAGCCTTACACCACAAATGCATTTGGAAAGGGGATAGTCCAAGAAGTCACTGGCGATAATGGGGGTGCCTGCCAGGAGGGAAGCCAGATACTACCTTGGACACTTGCCCTGCCTGAGCTGCCATCACAGGTGGATGCTGGCAAGGAGCAGTGGGGAGCCTGAATATTGACCCGTGTAGCTCCACACCTCTCAGAAGGTGCAGGAGAGGCCCCAGTGGTTCCTCCAACTTCAATGGAGGGACATAGAGGTCACCAGATTATCATGGGCCAAAGCAAGCAACAGCCTGAGTAACCCAGAATAGGACTGAAGGGAGATATGAGTGTCCCAGGGTTCTCAGTACTGAGGGGCTGCTTGGCACAGGCCATGGTTTGCTCATGCAAGGGCTCCATGCAGATTCTAGTAGCAAAGACTCAAATGCAATAGCTTTAATTGCAGATTTTATTTTTCTCTCATCACCATGAAGTCCAGCAGTAGGCTGTCTAGGGTAATCATGTGGCTCCAGTGTTAACAGTGCTACATGATGGCTCCAGTGTTAACAGAGATACACCCCTTCATAGCTTGTGTTCCCTCAAGAAAAAGGAATGGACAAAGGGCAAAGCCTATATGCCAGCAGACAGCCCAGTCACTTAGTCACGGCCACTCGTCTGCAAAGAAGGATGGAAGATACCATTTTAAGTTAGTGCTGTAGAAAAGACAAGAGGATTTCAGCCCAGGTCAGTTGCTCCTCACACAAAGATCCAATTATTGAGAAAATGAGGATTGCCAAGGAAGAAAGGGATTTTTAAAATAACAAATGTCTTGTTGGAGATTGGGAGGAGCTGCCACAAATTTGTCACTCTGACTAAAAGATATCATGGGCTTTTAAAAGAGGGGCCATGTATGTGCCTTGGGTGGGAATGACTCATGAGGTGAAGCCCATCCACTGACTAAGTGAACAAGGAGCTCATGCCAATTGCCTACCCTGTAGATTTCCAGAACACCAGAGAACAAATGGCCCCATACAGTCCTTGGAAGCTGGTGCCTGGAAAAACAAAAGGTGGTGGTTTTCATGCCAACATTAAAGTGAACAAATGGAGAATACTGACTAGAGAAGGGGAATGGGGCTTCTGATTCTCAGTCTATTGCAAACCACCATATCTTGGGTTTGGATGCAGCAGAGTTTTGTAGGCGGAGCTTGGCTGTGGTGGTGCTCAGTGCGGACAAGCAACCCATGCTCTGAATGCTGCACATACTATCGTGTGACCCGCCAACCCTCAGAATGTTCCATTGTGATAAGGCAGCTTGGGTATATTTTGCCCTCCACTGGAAATATTGGGGAGTTGGGGGTAAGGAGAGAGAGGGTACCTGAACATTTCTCATGAAATAATTACCTGAGAGAGTAAAATTTTGTAGAGATGGAGATGTTATGATTAATCTGTCAATCAGCCTCTTATATCTGAGTGGCTTTGCACCCAGGATCTTGTTGGCACCTGGACAGAAGCCCAAGGTGTCCTCTCTACCTGCAGTGAGCTGAGCCTAATAAAGACGCTCTGCACACTGCAGACTGTGAAATAAAGGGCTTAGGAAACCGAGCTAGTAAACAATACTGAAAGTACAACTAGCGTCTTTTTCTTTTTTTTCCTCATCACCTGCAAATCTTGCTTAAAAAACAGAAGAAGGAAAGAAAAAAGCACCAGCAATCGATATGCAGAAAATAAACCCTATGCTTTAGAGGTAACCAGGGGCCATCTCCAAGAACGTGCTGAGCTCCCAGGCTGGGCTCAGGTTAACCTGCCTCTAGAGGGCAGGCCGGGAGGAGTTATGTCCCTCCAGGGCCCCCAAAAGGTGGGGGCAGACACCGGGATGTGGGAATGGGCAGAAGAGAAACTGCATGTAACATTTCAGTTAACAGAACCCTTGCTTTGCCTGAGGGCTGCCTGCCTGCCTCTGCTCCCAGGTCTTCACCACCCCCGCCAGGCCCGATGGACCAGGACCTTAGGACATGTACAAGTCTTGCTAGGTCTCAAGCTTCCATTCGGGTTAATTTTGATTTCTGAACTATATTTAAAATCCTCTGGATCTAAACCTAGTTGTGTGTATGGTTGTGGGTGATTTTTCCTCTTCCAGTCTCTTTTTCCTCTTTGGTCTGACCTCCCTCTAGTGGGGTCAAACATGTCTTTGGAAAGTCCAGTGAAGTCCTGCCTTGGCTGTTGCTCTCTTTCATGTCCAAGTAACATTAGCTAATGCCATTTCAGAAAAATAGAAGACTTCTCAGCAGATGGACAGCATTCTGTGTGAGCTCCAGCTGAAACATAAGGATGTGATGCTTTGGGAAGTACAGCATTTCATCTAGCTTCTAGTTTTCCTCTCCAAACCCACAGGCATAGCTTAGATCACCAAGAGTGTGTCTTGAAGGCTAGTGATGGTATCTGTGAGGACTGGCTGCAAAGCAACCCTCTCAGTCGTGACAGGTTGACAATGGACATGAAGAGATTATACTTAGACTTACTGGTCATTTCTTTTCAAAAGCAAAAAAACCTTGTAGATCTTCAGCCAATATGGAAATTTTAGGACTTGCCAATAATCATGTAAAATCCTGTGCTTTCACTTCAAGCTAACAGGAATAACTTGTCTTTCTTTGGGGGATATTTACCCACACTCCAAGGGGCTGAATATAGCAGCCAACCTTCTGACTTAGGCTTTCTTTTTCTTTTATCCAAAGAGAACCCTGTGGATCTGGGCAAGTAGGATAGTGGCTTTATATTCTTAGAGACAGGTAGGAAGTGGAGCTCACCTTACTGACTAAGTGTCAGGAAAGGGCTGGGAAACATTTTTTATATTTTGTTGAATGTTGTTCATATTTGTTGCCTTCATTTTTTTTGCTCATCTTCCCCTGAAAGCTAATTAACATAGCTTTCACCTCATTTACTTAATCACAGTGTTAAGGCATTTGTGTTCTATACTTGATAGATTTGACTTGTACCCTTGCAATATGCTCCATAGGTGTGGTCCCACCATTAACCCTCCCTCTATCAAACCGCCTCCACCCCTCCTCACCCTCTTCTTCCCTACTTCATCCTGGTCCATAGCTGTGATTCATCTTTCATATGAAAGTGTGAGTGATTATAAATTGGTTTCATAGTAGTACTGAGTACATTGGATATTTGTTTTTCCATTCCTGTGATACTTTACTACGAAGAATATTTTCCAGATCCACCTATGTAAACATAAAAGAGGTAAAGTCTCCATCTTTTTTTAATGTTGTATAGTACTCCGTGTATATATATATACACACTATAATTTATTAATCCATTTATGGGTAGATGGGCACTTGGGCTTCTTCCATAACTTAGCAATTATGAATTGAGCTGCAATGAATAGTCTGGTGCAAATATCCTTGTTGCCAAGTAATATTTTTGTCTTTTGGATATACACCTAATAGAAGAATTGCAGAATCAAATGGCAGGTCTACATTTAGATTCCTGAGTGTTCCCCAAACTTCTTTCCAAAAGGAAGGTACTAGCTTGCATTCCTACCAGCAGTGCAGAAGTGTTCCCTTTTCTCCATATCCATGCCACCATCTGTAGTTTTGGGATTTTGTGATGTGGCCTACTCTTACTGGAGTCAGATGATATCTCAAAGTGGTTTTGGTTTGCCTTTCTCTGATGATTAAAGAT